>CM076569.1:877210975-877347025 GCA_034641835.2 Pinus albicaulis | reverse complement strand
GCTCAATCCTATGTTGGGTATGTGTTATATTATTTCCACGACTAAGCACACGCGGGGGGGTAAGAGGGGGGGTGATAGCCCCCCCTTTGCGCTGGGCGCAACGGGGGGGTCACAGGGCAGTGCCCCGGCAAAAATTTTTGGTCCTTAATTTCCGACGGGTAGTCTGCGTCCATGGTTTTGTGCATGGTTTTGCACATGGTTTTGGGGTTCGATGGTTTTCAGCCCCTGGTATTTTTTGTAGATCAGGTCAAGGGAACTACGGTTATGTTCTAATCCAGGGTTAATGGATTGGGGTTTATGTATGCTCCGGCATGTATATATATGTGTTGTAACACTAAAGGGAATATAATGAAAAATCAAGCTGGTCGTCCCAATTTGGGATCCAGGGGAAAATCTCTGTGTTTATCTGTTTTATGTTTTATGCTCTCGCTATTGTTTATTTTCTGTTATAAGATTCGTGTGTAGATAATTTCTGTTCAGAGTTAAAACCTACATTTGGTATCAGAGCTGTTTCGGCTTCAAGGGGACGCATTTGCTGCTGAGGGTTTTTAGTTCGGGCCTGAGGTAGACCTTGTTCAGTGGGAGATCTACGAGATCGATTCTTGCGGTGAGAGAAGATGGCGAGCGGCGGAAAGATAGAGATCGAGAAATTTAATGGTCAGAGTTTTGAGTTGTGGAAGCTCAAGATGGAGGATCTGCTGGTGGATAAATATCAGTGGATCGCGGTAGATCCAGGTACTAAGCCAACGAGATGTCGGATGAAAATGGAAAGCTGGATCAAGGTGGCTAAAGCTTTGTCTGGTTAGTGTCTGATTAGGTATTGTTGAATGTATGCAGGAAGCTACAGTGAAGAATTTGTGGGAAAAGCTAGGGACTTTGTACCAACCTAAGTCTCTGGTGAATAATCTGTTCCTACGGAAAAAGCTGTATAACCTGAGGATGAAGGATGGAGACTCGGTGACAGAGCATCTGAATGCCTTCAATACTATGGTAAGTCAGTTGTCATCTGTTGATATTAAAATCTCAGATGAAGATAAGTGCATCAGTTTGTTGTGTTCTCTACCAGACTCGTGGGACAGTCTGGTTATTGCAATAGGTAGCAACACAACTACCTTGAATTTTGATGACATTGTCTCAGCCTTGCTGTAGGAGGAAATGAGACGGAGAAATATGGAGGGTCAAAATGGAGATGCCTTATCTGTACGAGGAAGGTCCCAAAATAGAAACAAGAATAAGGTTTCGAGTGGGAGATCTAAATCTCCTGGAAAGTTTGTAAAGGTGTGCTGGAAATGCGGAAAGGAAGGACACTACAAAAAGGAATGCAAATCTAGAGCTCCTGAGAAAGGAAAGGGATCTGATGAAGCTCCTTCTGCAGAGGCAAAAACCACCTCGGATGAAGGTGGGGATGTGTATTTGGCTTCTTCTTCAAATACACATGTAGATCATGAGTCATGGTTGATTGACTCAGGTGCATTCTTTCACTTCACTCCCCATAGGGAGTGGTTCTGCGAGTATGAGAAATATGATGGTGGTGATGTCTTCCTAGGGGATGATAGGAGGGCCAGAATCATCGGACGTGGAAAGGTCAAGCTGAAGCTGCAAGGTGGAAGGATTAGAACACTTCCCGGTGTTCTGCATATTCCTGCATTGGCTAGAAATTTGATTTCTGTAAGCAAGATGGATGATGCAGGTGTAAAAACAGTGTTCGAGAAAGATGCCTGCAAGATGGTTCGGGGAGCACTGGTATTAATGCGGGGAGTTCGGACTGGAACTCTGTAGAAGCTACAAGGTAGCACTGTTATTGATGGGTGTAACAGTTCTGTGGTTCCTGAAAGTGGGACGGAAAGTCTAGTTGTCTCTGGAGAAAAGACCATGCTATGGCATCAAAGGCTTGGACATATTGGAGAGAAGGGCCTTCGGATACTACATAGAGATGGTATGGTAGAAGGTATGTCTAATTATTCTCTGGATTTCGATTTCTGTGAACATTGTGTATATGGGAAGCAGAATCGGGTGAGTTTTCCTTCTGGTGCTAAGAGGGCAAACAAGATATTAGAACTTGTGCACAGTGATGTGTTTGGGCCTGTGTCAGTTCCATCACTGGGAAAGTCTGTGTACTATGTTTCATTCATAGATGACTTCTCAAGGAATGCATGGATATATTTCTTGAGGAATAAATCTGAAGTCTTTGACAAATTTAAAGAATTTAAGGCTTTGGTAGAAAACCAGACAGAGAAGAAGATAAAGGCGTTGGGGACAAATAATGGTGGGGAGTTCTGCAAGAAGAAATTTGAAGAGTTCTGTAAGAAGTGTGGTATAGCACGGCAGAAGACTACTCCATACATACCTCAGCAAAATGGAGTTGCAGAAAGAATGACTAGAACACTGATGGAAAAGGCAAGAAGCATGCTCAGTGGTACCGGGTTAGGACAAGAATTCTGGGCAGAGGCAGTGGAGACTGCATGTTACTTAGTTAACATATCACCTTCATCAGCATTGGAGGATAAGACCCCACATGAGGTATGGACTGGTAAGAAACCCTCTATTTCACATCTAAGGGTATTTGGATGTGATGCATATGTACATGTTCCAAATGAGAAAAGGACCAAGTTGGATAATAAATCTGAAAGGTGCATCTTTATTGGGTATAAGGATGGTTTAAAAGGTTACAAGCTTTGGAACCCAGAAACAAGGAAGGTTGTGTACAGCTGAGATGTGGTGTTTAGAGAGGTGAAAGATGTTTTTAAACATGAAATCATACCAAAGGAACCCGAGAAGATAGAGTTTGAGTTAAAGGAGGATGAATCAGACTCTACAGCAGAAGAAGATTCAGAAGAGGAAGAGCCACAAACTCCAGCTTTGAGAAGTTCAGTTCGGGAAAGAAGGCAACCAGAAAGGTATAGTCCATCTGCTTTCTATTCAGGTTTTTCCTTAACTATAACTGATGATGATCCCAGAACTGTCAGGGAGGCAGTAGATTCCGAGGATGGAAAACTCTGGAAGGAGGCCATGGTTGATGAAATGGCATCCTTGCACAAAAATGAGGCATGGGATCTCGTGGAGTTGCCGGCTGGAAGGAAGCCCATTGGGAGAAAATGGGTGTTTAAGAAGAAGATGAATGTAGAAGGCAAGGTGGAGAAATACAAAGCTCGGTTGGTAGTGAAAGGTTATTCCCAGGTGCCAGGAATTGATTTTGGTGATATTTTTTCTCCTGTTGCCAAGGTTACTTCTATTAGATTACTTTTATCTGTTGCTGCTGCATTTGATTTTGAGATAGAACAGATGGATGTGAAGACAACTTTTCTTCACAGGGATCTAGAAGAGGAGATCTACATGAAGCAACCTGAAGGCTTTATGGTGAAGGGTAAGAAAGAACTGGTATGCAGGTTGAAGAAGTCTCTGTATGGGTTAAAACAGTCACCAAGGATGTGGTATCAGAAATTTGATACCTATATACGGGGACTTGGCTTCACCAGAAGCAAGGAAGATAATTGTGTTTATTTTAAATTAATTGGTGATCGTGTTATATATCTGGTCTTGTATGTGGATGATATGTTGTTGATTGGAAATGAAAAAGAAATTATCCAAGATTTGAAGACCCAACTGTTCTCCAAATTCGACATGAAGGATCTGGGTGCTGCAAACTATATTTTGGGCATGGAAATTAAGAGAGATCGGGCAAAGAGGAAGCTCTGGTTAAACCAGAGGAAGTATGTCGAGACTATATTGCAGAGGTTCAATATGTAGGATAGTAAACCGGTGAATGTTCCTATTCCTGTAGGTGTAAAGCTGTCTTCTGAACAGTGTCCCAAGACACAAGAAGAAGAGGGGTATATGTCCCGTGTTCCATATGCAAGTGCAGTGGGTAGCCTGATGTATGCAATGGTCTGTACTAGACCAGACATTGCACATGCAGTGGGAGTATTGAGCAGGTTTATGTCAAACCCAGGGAAGGAGCATTGGA
The DNA here is from genome assembly GCA_034641835.2 of Pinus albicaulis. Lineage (NCBI taxonomy): Eukaryota > Viridiplantae > Streptophyta > Pinopsida > Pinales > Pinaceae > Pinus > Pinus albicaulis. Next base: position 877,343,061 of record CM076569.1, on the reverse strand, counting down.
CAATAGTGAAGTGGGTTTTCAGATATTTACGTGGAACTAGTGATTATGGCTTGTGCTCCAGGGAAGACCAGGATTGGAAAGAATGTTGGACATTCGTGGTTTTGTTGATGCAGACTGGGCTGGAGATTTGGACCAAATAAGATCTACAAGCGGGTATGTGTTTAGCCTATTTGGAGGCACAGTCAGTTGGATGAGTAAAAGACAGTCTGTAGTGGCTCTTTCAACTACAGAGGCAGAATACATAGCAGCCACTCATGCAAGCAAGGAAGCAGTTTGGTTGCAGAGATTGTGTTCAAGTATGGGGTTGGTACAGCAAGCTATAAGGATAGAATGTGATAGCCAAAGTGCAATTTTCTTGGCTAAGAACCTTGCTTATCATTCAAAGACAAAGCACATTGATGTTCAATATCACTTTGTTAGAGATATGGTTGAGGCTAAAAGGGTGTTGCCGGTAAAGGTGGACACTTTGAAGAATGTTGCAGATGCATTGATGAAGTCTGTGAGCACTCAGAAGTTCTCTTGGTGTAGAGAAACAATGGGTGTTGAAGAATTGGGCCAATGACTAAGCTCTCCTATGGTCCCCTATGGAAAGAAAACAACAAGTGGGAGAATGTTGGGTATGTTATATTCTTTCCACGAGACTAAGCGGCTGGTTAGGCATAGGCCCCTTGTGCCTGCCACCTGGGCCTGTGGAGCAGTAGCCCCCCTGTCGGGGTCTGGGGCAGTGCCCCGACAAAAATTTTTGGTCCTTAATTTCCGGCGGGTAGTCCACGTCCATGGTTTTGTGCATGGTTTTGCACATGGTATTGGGGCACGATGGTTTTCGGCCCCTGGTATTTTTGTAGATCCGGTCAAGGGAACTACGGTTATGTTCTAATCCAGGGTTTATGGATTTGGGTTTATGTATGCTTCGGCATGTATATATATATGTGTTGTAACACTAAAAGGAAGATAATGAAAAATCAAGCTGGTTGTCCCGATTTGGGATCCAGGGGAAAATCTCTGTGTTTATCTGTTTTATGTTTTATGCTCTTGCTATTGTTTATTTTCTGTTATAAGATTCGTGTGTAGATAATTTCTGTTCAGGGTTAAAACCTACATCCTATGTGTTTCTTTCGTATGGATGATGTTGTAATGAAACTGGTCTCCCAGTGGATTCTTGTGAAAACAAAGATAATCAGTAGGCCTACTGATCACCAGTGGAGTCGCCAGGTGGAGGGTTTAAAGTGTTTCAAGAAGGTTTACTATCCACCACAGTGATTAACTACCAAATCAAGGCTATTTGTCTTCTTTGAGTTCTTAGAAATGTTTTAAGGAATGTTTTACTCAAAGCTTCCCCAGTGGAGTCGCCATTATGTTGTGGTTCCTATGATTTGGCAGATTTGGCAATAACAAATGATAAGAAAACATCAAACCACTTTGGGATATTAGGATCTAGCCCTCCTGGATCCAGAGAGGGATCTCTCTATAAATGTAAAGAATATATCTTTGAAGCTCAATTTGAGGTATTAGGCTAGTTATAGGGCACAAGGGTTGTTGTTTTGTTTTGTTTTGTTGTTTGGTAGGGAAACATGAAAGAAGGGTTCAATTTAAGGTAAAGAAGTGAGTAAAGAGGGATTTGGCAATGGGGATATAATTCAAAGAAAATACATCCATTGGGCAATGGGGTCGTAAAAGGGTTTACTTGCAATTCAATATCCAAGGCTTTCAAATGGGCTAGTCATCTAAATCAGAGGATCTCTTAAGATGATAGTAATGGATGAAATGATAAGGAAATGAAGGTGAATGACAAGGAAACCTTCCAAGATGACCGCTTAGGAGAAAATATAGGGACAGGACATGCCTTAACCGTCTATGATCAAACTCCTAATGAGGCTAACTCTTCAAATAATAGAAAACATTCAAGATTGGACACAAAGTGAAGCCTAAGATCAAAGAAATACTTTTAACCTTCTCTGATTTTGACATTAAACTTAAGGGATATTATAAAGACAAACTTTGGAAAAGGACCCTAGTGAGATAGAACTAACTCTAATCTTCCAGTTTTCCAATTCTTTCAATTAAAACCAGACAAGAACATCTAAAAGAAGACTCTAAATTCATACATCAGCAAGCATGGATAAAACCAACTACTATACTGGTTAAATTATCTTGAATTTGTTCTTATATTACACATTTAGCATAAAACATCAAAGATAAGAAGAGCAAGTAGCATTACGGTACTTTGCAACAGTAAATCCTAAGCTAGATTACTAATTTTGATCAGAGAAATGAAATGTGATGCATAACAGGAGGGAAAACAATTAAAGATAGAACACTTCACCACTGATTTAGATCAAGATCCAATGAACATGCTTTTCATATTAAAGAGCAACACAGTCACATACATCATTGTCCAACAGCTTGATATCAAATAGAAATCATCTCCCAGCCTATTTTACAACTTATACAAAGAAATCTATCTCAATGAAACAGCTTACAATCCACGGTTTGCCAACATTTACAATGTATTTCTGAAGAGTTCTTATAGCTAAAAGAGTGGCTGCAGAGGTAGATATAACTTGAATGCATCATTAAAACAGAGGGAGAAGTGTTTTTGCATCCCATTCTGTCTTACTATCCCTGTATTGACTTTTAGTACTCTTTGGATGAACTAGGGGTCTTCGACATGCTGATAATCACTTCAGAGGTATGTTTCTGAGGTACTTTCTCGCTGTTTGTACTCTGTTTGTACTCTGGGAAAAGTAAGGTAGATAAATGACTTTTAGGCTTCCATACTTTGTAACTAATGCTCTGGAAATCTTAGGACTTCTGTCAGGGTGATAATCTTCTCAGGAACTTGATGGAGAATAGAAAACATTATGGGAACTTGTCCTTTCTTGGAAAAGGAAATTCTGCTGATGTGAAAACGCTGATATGGCTTGTTTCATGCGTTTTAGGCCTCATTAGCCTTCCGGATCATTTTAAGGATCTTCAATCTGTATCTTCTTCCTTTAAACACTGGATTATAGCATTTAATCTTCAATAGTAGGCTTTAATCTCTCACTGATACTCTTTCTTGCTTCTCTTCTATCATGTTTGTGGATACACAGGTTTAAATGGCACTGGAAGGTTTGAAACAGAGTTAATGACTTGATATTTACTGAAAATCACGTTTAAACCTTTTCAGGCACCTTCCTTTGTGATATCTGGCTCTAAAAATATCTTCCTGTGCTCTAAAAAACACTGTATGTGATTGTGAATCAGAGTGGATTCATGCCCCTTTAAAACTTGCAAAAACACGATCAACATATTAAGAAATCCATAGGGAGTGGGGTGGGGTTGCTGTAGAGGCCAGTGGAGATGGTGGCGCAGTGATGGAACTGGTGGATGCAGTGGAAATACGGCTGAAATTTTTTGTGTAATGGTGAAAAAATGATCCGTTGGAGGTCTGGTGCGAGGAGGATTCTGGACCGTTTGATTAGATTGAACAGTGGCGATCTACGGTCAGGATTCACCGATACAGTTGTTTTAGGAGGTTAGACTGAATTAAGCGGAAAAAAATAACTTTTAGTGTTTTTTTTTTTCCTGGTGGTTCACGTTCCTATGTGCCCGCACACATGTACTAGCTACATCCACGGTCTTAAGAAATCACAGTAAATCTTACTCGAAGGGATATTACTGTCGGCCTAACACTGAGGCCTAACCCCGCAGGCATCTAGGAGATTTGATCCTATGACCTCTCAATCTGGGAGTACTTCAAGCGGGGACTCAACCAATTGAGCTAACCCTTGGGGCTAAATGACTTTTAGTGTTAAACATAAAAGTTTAATTTTTGGGAAATTACAAAGGAAAAAGGCTAAAATGAAGGGGATCGGGTGCATTTGGTGGTGGGACCGAGAGGGCGGAGGAAGACTGAATGTGGGCCATTGATCTAGTTCAAATGAACGGTCAAGATTAAACGAAGGGTTATATTGGGGAGGGGTGGTTTTAGCAGAAAACTGTTGGTTTTGCATGGCTCCGAAGTGGTTTTGAAACTTTGCCAAAAAAACGCGATATGCTTAGCCACCTGACATGTGTCCTCCCAAAACTGCTTTTATCGCGTAATTTTAAAACATTAAACTTCGGGCGCAGACGTTACGCGAAATGCATATCAGCCATTGGATTACGGGTGGGGAGATCTGTTGGTGGAAATGAGAGCGCGATGGGGTGAGATGCACGGGCAGAACAGGTAGACGGGGTCACTGGCGGATTAAATCCCGACCGTTAGATATTGGAAACAGACGGTCAAGATCTGATGAAGCGGCAAAGGCGTATCGGACCATCGGGTTTATCGGGTTAGTTGTGAGCCGTTAGATCTTTGTAATGGATGACTACGATCAAAATTGGAAACGCCTGTGTGGGGTATGAAATGGGGGGGGGGGGGAAATATCATGACCGTTGGTTCTTTTGGATTCAATGGCTAGGATTGAATCGCATGATCGGCATTAGAGGAGGGGAAGTGAATGGGGCATTGGATTTGCGCGATGCAATTGAGCGCTGGCCATCAGATCTAGAAAGGGTCGACGGTCGAGATTAGATCGGAAGGGGAACGAAGAAGGGCTATGAACAGAGACCTGATTATATCTCAGTCGTCAGATCTGTAGGGAGGGATGGTTAAGATTAGATCGGGGGATTGCACAGGTGGAGGGAAACACGATGGTTGGGCACGATGTGATTTAACGATGGCTGTTGGATCGGAAAAGAATGATGGTGGAGATTGCAACGGAGGTCGATGGAGGAAAGGCTCATCGCATCGGAAAAATAGAAGAAACAAAAGAAAAGGTGGTAAAGAAAACTCTAATTGCGATTGCGTGATGGGGCTTAGCGCCTGGTCCTGGGCGCGGGTCACATGCGGAAAGGGGCTAAGGGCCAAGGCCGAAAGGGGCTTAATGCCTTAGTGAAAAAAGGGTGTTTTTAGGCCAAAATCAGTGTTTTTAAGGCCAAGAAAGGGGTTTCGGTAGGTAGAAAAGGGCATTTTTAAACCAAATAAAGGGAGCTATCAGGTTTAAAAGGGGAATTTTAGTGAGATGGAGGGTCAATGAAGGGATTTTAGAGGAATTTTTAAAGGGGAAAAAGTGGTGAAAATGGAGGCTTTGTGGGAATAAAATAGGGAAAATGGAGGCCTTTTTGAAGCATTCTTTTTCACAAAACAGTAGGGCTTTTTCAGTGGAAACAACAGTGAAGATTTCTTCAGAAGACAAAATACACATGGAGTCTTCAAGGATGATAAATTTTCAAAGGAAATTTCTCTCTTGAAGGCTCAGAAACATATTCAGCCACCTGTTTGCTTGACAAAATTTTATAAGTGGCTAATACTAGGTACGCCCACATTATAGGAATGTATTGTCATCTCAAAGGGCACATAAGAAGGGAGAAAATATTTTGCCAGTCGACTCAAATTAAGAGAAGCGATTAGAATACTTGGAGGGGATGTCATGGGAACGGAAGAACTGCCCCCTTTTGTTACAGGAATGGGAGGATATCCCTCATGTACCATGAGAATACGAGGATTTCCCTCCAATTCATGGGAATCTAAAGAAAAAAAAAAGAACCTGAGTGGTATGGGGTTCACTCTCTATGGGAAAGGTATGATTAAATGAAGGTGGAATTAGGTCGACCCTCTTCTGCACCAATGGTTGATCAATAACAAGCTCATGGGATTCACTTTTGGAGAGAGCGGGATTGACTAGAGATGAAATCTGATTAATCACTTGATCAACTAGTGGAGGAACAGGGGAAATCTTCTAGTAACCAGTAGGAAGAGAGGGATGAGAAGCTGTAAGGTTTTCTAAAACTTTGGAAGCTTCATCCATATAAGGACAAAGGTGAATGTGATGATTCCCTTCACATAACTTATAGGGAAATTTGAATTTACCCCTTTTCCCTTCGGCCTTATTATCACTAGTTGAGGGTTTGTTACCAGTAAGATCTCCAAAGGCCGATTGAGTCAGTAGACCATGATTCTAATATCCTGGGAATGTTAGGACAATCCCTAAGAATGTGGTCACCCTTGAATAACTTGCAAGGGAATTTGACTTTGCAGGACTGATTGGAGGATTTTTCAACATCATTTTCATTAGTAGAAATGTTTTCTTGGTTTAACCCTCGATTATTTTTCTTCTTCTTCATCATCCTCATCTTCTTCTTCTTTTTAGCCTCCTGGCTACTAGAATCCATACTTTCACCAGGCGAATAGGAAGAAAAGGGTGAAGAAATAAGCAAAGAAGACTAGTGGTCAACTTTAGGATCAACATGAGGTTGAAACTGTTCAGGTGGAGGCGAACTTGGTTAAGAAGTAACTTGAAAATTAGAACCATGGTGGTAAAAAATAACCAAACTGGCAACCCAATGGTAAACCCCGGAAGGGACAACGTTTCCATATAAGGAGTGCCAATATTTCCAAAAGAAGGAAAAGGACTAGGATTCCCACTTGAAGGGTATCCTTGATTGGTAAACTCGGGAACATTTTCCATTAGTCTCAACATAATATCTACTAAGTAGTCATGCACGGGTAAGATGTTATTCCGTGGGTATTAAATTTTAGAAATTAACAACAAATAAATCAAAAAGGTGTGAAAAAATGATTACCAAGCAACTGTGAATTGCAAGAATACCTCCTGGAGAACCAAAAAGTATGGCAGCTAATCTTCCTGAATATTTTTCTCGGTGTATCATGTTTAAAAGGTGGTAGACTCAATTACCTATGGCGGGATAGAAACCTAGCAGGGGCTCCCGAAATATACATGATGGTACGTGGGAGTGCAAGTTCGTAGTAGTGTTTTTTTATACATAACCATTCGATGAGAGCATTACTATATACCTTCATAAGTGGAGTGCCTCCAATATACCTGAGATTATTGGAGAATAGTCCTATATACTTCCGTATGTGGAACGGGATATCACCCCCAGAATGCAACACAAGTAGTTAGCGACAACTCCTACATTTTACGATGTCGGAACATGTCTCTAGCTTAGACCTCTAAATGTTTTAATTCCAAATTCTCCATAGGTTAATTTAGGTAAATTTTAAGTTGATCTTGAATTAAGTTTCAATTTCAAGGCTTAAAATCGATGTCACTTGAACACCTATGATGCAACTAGCATGAGAAAATGATTCTTTCCAATTCAATGAATGTTATATAGTATAGGGAAGATATTTAAACAATGATCCAAAAAACAAGAATGCAAAAAACAAAGCTTTCTTAACTAGATTTTTCACTTTCACTATACCAACTCAATTCAAAGCATTAAAATATGCCAAAATATGCAATGTAATCTATGCATGATTCCCCTGAAAATTATGCAAATGCAATATATGCACAATTTCCTTTTTCTTTATGCTGAATGAGAATGCACTCAATGCACTTTTTAGTTTTCAATCACTAAACAATGTAATCTATATTCAATGACATATCTCAAAATGAATTTTCAATGCAATGTGATCTAATGCGCTTTATGAAAAGTAAACTTTGAGATGAAAACTAAATGAATGCAAAATTGATTTCTTTTATGGTCTCTGTTGGGGTTCCCATGTTTTGGCCAGGTTGACAGAGACCAAAAGATGAGACAACATAGAACCACTTTCAGACCTTAGGATCTAGCCCTCCTAGGTCCAGAGAGGGATCTCTCTATGATTATCAAAGGATATATGTCTTTGAAGTTCTCAATTGTGATTTTAGGCTAGTTATAGGCTCAAGGTTGTTTGTTTGATTGTTTGAGTTTGGTTGTTGAGAATCGGGAAGGAAGGTTCCACCATAAGACAAGGATGGGTAAAGAAGGAAGCTAGGCAAGAATAGATAACTCAGGGAACATCAAGGCCATTGGGCAATGGAGTCAAGAAAGGATTTACTTATGTTCAATGTGTAAGCTTCAATTGGGCTATTCATCTAGAGCATTTGGATCTCAAAGACTGATTGGTGGGATGGAACACTAAGGGATGAGAATGAAGGATGGAAAACCATCTGATTCCGTCTATAGATCAGGCCAGAGGTCATTTAACTCCAGGCCTGCTTGGAAAAAACCATAGGCAACACAAGGGGTCTTGAAAAGGTTTGTATTGGAAGGGCAGGTTATGAAGAGGCAGCGGCAGGCTTTACACCTCCCAATGTTCCTAACCTCTTTCAATTAAATCTTAACAAAGACATCTGAACACTGATTCTATCAACTTGCACATCAGAGAGCAGGCAATAATCATCCGCTACACTGGTTTAGTCAATTAAAAACAATATTCAGACACACATATGAGCAGAAAACATTAAATACTGAGAGAGCTGGGATATAAGGTACCTAACAAGGGTAAATATTATATCATGCATTCAGATGTCAGTCAGAAGAACATGAAATGAAATGAAATTAGCCACAGAGATAAGAAAAAACATCACCAACTGCTGTAGATCAGGATCCAATGAAAACTGCTTATCATGTTAAACACAACACCAATCAGGTACATCACTGCCCAAAGCTTTTACATTCAGCCTGAATACATCATATTTCTCAGCCTATCATACAATCATTACATAAGAAACTTGGCTCGGGACAAAAATGCTTGCAATTCACTGATAATCCAACAACAACCATTACAATGATATCCCTCTGTGCTTTATAGCAGAAGAGACACAGAGGACCGACTGAGGAGGTAGGTGAGTTTTAAATGTTACAATTAAACACAACAATGAATGCAGGGCCGAGGCCCATTCTGCTTGATACATTGTATATTTAATCATTGTCACCTTCCTCGTGAAAGAAAGATCTGCTCCGGATACGATTTGACCTTTGGGCTGTAGTACTCCAGGTGATTTGAACAAAATGAAAGAACTTGCTGGGAGGTCTGCCTCATGGATGTTAGATTGCTTTGAACTATAGTTGGGACGGAAAACTCCTTCAGGGACACAGCGCATAATAAATACTGCATGGGAGACCTGTCCTTTATGGAAAAACATTCTGCTGATAAGAAAACCTTGATATTACCTCTTATTGATATTCAAGATCTCCAGAATCGATCCTCGGGGTCTTCAAAATGATGCTTTGCCTCTTTAAACCTCTGTTTCAGGGCTCAAAATCTTCATTGACATGCATTAATCCCTCTGCTCTGTACTGAAAAACCTTGCTGCTTCATGACTACCTCTGTCGGGTTAGCTCGAGCTTTTAATGGCGCCGGTAAGATTTTCGGCGTTTGAACTCCGCTTTCCTTTAATGTAAGTCCTGACAGCCCCATTCCTTGACTTTCCTGATGGTACTGGTTCACTGGATTTGATCCTGACCGCGCCGCTTGCCATTGAGGCAGTACATTGAACAGAGGCGGTCCTCTTCCTCTAGAAACTCTGCAACACGGCAAATTTGTGAAGAAACAGTGGACAGAGCAATGGACGCAGGGTGAACTAAATGGTGGTGCGGCGGTGGCGGAAACAACGCTATTTTGTAAAAGAACGATGAAAATGCAGTGAAGTGGTGTAATGCGCGGATAATAGGGTTTGGTGTGGATATGCAGCGCAGACCGTTAGATTTAGGTCTGGGAACAAAGATCAACGGTGGAGATTGAGCGGCGGAACAATACATAAAATAGGCGTAACATACAAAATACATGAAATGCAACGGAAACGAATTTAAGAGTGGGACCCAATGTGGTGGAGGGCGATTAGATCTGAGCCATCAGATCAGGGAGGAAAGGGCGGTCAGGATTCAATCGCACAATCGCAATCGGAGGTCGGAGCGGGGAGCAATCACAATGCACAACACGAATGTTCCGATTGCGATTGGGGAGACGCTGCGATTAAACACCAACCGTCGGATCTGGGATCAGATCGACGGTCCACGTCTAATCGGAGGGAGATGGAGAGGGGCAGCGGAGCAGCGATGCGACAGCACTGAGCCGTTAGATCGGCGGGAGAATGGACGGCTATGATAGAATCGGAGGATGGAGGGAAGGCTTGTGAATGCGATCGGGCGGGGAAATGCGATTGAGCGCTGGCTGTCGGATCGCGGAACAGATCAATGGCTCAGATGCAATTGGGGGACAGTGCGATCGGGGAAACAGAAGACAAGGTTGTGATTGATCGGAGGGTGCGACATGGGTGTTGCGATTAGCGCTCCGCCGTCGATCTTTACGACAGATCAATGGACCACAACTCATCGCAGACTTCGTGTTAAAAACCAATCGCATCGGGGTTCCTTGCTATAACAAAGGGAATGCACCCGCCGGCTATTCCGATTGCGATTAGCGCTTGGGACTTAAGCGCTTGGTCCCAGCGCCGGGCATGTGTGGGAAGTGGTTAAGGGGCTAGCGGAAAAGGGGCTAGGCCTATAGCATGGTCGGAAAGTGGGTTTTTTGCCCATTTTAATGGGTTTTAAGGGATTTTAAAGGGAAACGATAAGGGGAGAAAGGGGAAGAAAGTTAAACAAAGGGTAAGAGGGGGAAATCAAAGGGGATTTTAGGGGGATTTGAGGGGTAAAAAAGGGGAAATAGAAGGGGAGCCAAGGGGGAATGAAAGAGGCTAAATGAGGGTAACAGAAAGGGAATTTGGACAAAGGGAAAAAGGGGGGAATTGATGTATGTTACAGGGGTAAAGGAAGGAATGACAGGCCCTTTTTAGCAGTTTACTAGCAGAAGGGGATTTTTATTAAGCACAGCAATTAAGAGACTTCAAGGAGGATGGATTTTCAGGGGAAAGGCATTCCTTGAAGACTCAACAATGATTTAGCCCCCTATTTGCTTGTCAAAAATTTCATATGGGGGCTAACAGTGGCTCCACATGGGGATGGATTCTTCTTGAAGGAGTCAAGAATTCAGAAATTGATCTCTTGGTGCAGGCCAGATGCCTGCTGCTTGAACCATCCCTTCTTTCTTTAGATTAGCTGCCATAATATATTAAATACACAAATCAGCAGAAACATTTTCCCAACCAATCTACCTACCCAAACTAGAACTCTAACAATTTTCCCTTGGGTGCATTTGAACTAGCAGACCCTTTTACATTTTATTTTGCAAAACAAAAACAAACCTATTCTAATTCTACCCTTATTGCTCCATGAGGCCAGATTAGACTGTTGGCCTCATCTATTTCTCTACCTAAACTACTACCTGTTGGGATTAAACTGTCCAACAGGTTTCTTCACCTACATTCTAAGACAGGAAATTTAAACACAGCCAAGCCAGGATTAGACTGTCTGACTTGCTGGGCAGAAACTTGAAGAAAACAAAACTGAGAAGGCATGGAATTCTGCAACTGTGAAACATCCTTTTTTCTTTCTTGTGACTCAGGTTTTGAGCATATTTGAGTCACTTCTTTCCTTTTCTCCAGCTCTGATTTTGGGCATATTAGAGCTAGATCTTCTTTCACTGCTGATCCAAATTTTGAGCTTGTAAGGACCAGCTATTCTTCTTCCCTTTGGCTCAGATTTTGAGTTTATTAGAGCCAATCCTTTTGCCTCAGAGGTTCATGTTTTGAGCATGTCTGAACCTCTCTTTTCATTCTGTTTTTTTTTTTTTTTTGGGACAATTTCTTCTCTTTTTTGCTGAAAATGAAAATTTGCAACGGTATATACAATGGAAATGAAACTGGAAATGGAGAATTAGCAGAAATAGTGTTTGAGCATCCTGCCATTGACAGGACCCCCAAACAGCTCTGTACCATCGAGTTCTTGTAAGAAAAATGCATTAGGACCCACAGTGGCCTGAATGATGAATGGACCTTGCCACAAGTTGTCGAATTTGCCATGTTTGCCTTTATCCTCTCTTCTTGAATCCCACTTCAGGACCTTGTCCCCAACTTTGAAATTTGCTGCTTTGGTCCTTTTGTCAAACTGTCTCTTCATGTTTTCCTGCACTCTGACAGCTCTGTCATAAACTTGCTCCCTTGTTTGCTGGAGATGGATCATTTCATTAATCCTCCTTATCATGTTGTCTTCTTCTGGTTGGACTTCTTGAATAAGCTTTACCACTGGTATCCCAAGGCTAGTAGGAAAAATTTCTTCTATCCCATAAACCAGCTGGAAGGGTGATATGCCAATATATTTCTTTGTAGTGAGCCTGTCTGCCCACAAGGCATGTATCAACTTTTTATGCCAAGACCTTTTATTCTCTTCCAGCAGCTTCTTAATGATTGTAACCAGGATTTTATTTGATGATTCAGCTAAGCCATTACCCTGGGTGTAATAGGAAGTTGAATGTCCAAGTGCAATTCCATACCTGTGACAGAAATAAATCATTCTTTTGGATCCGAAAGCAGCAGCATTGTCAGTGATTATTTTCCTTGGGCAGCCAAACCGAGATAAGATGAAGTCTTCTAGGAACCTAATGATGACAGAATCAGTGGCATTCCTAGTGGGTATGGCTTCAATCCACTTAGTGAAGTAATCAGTAGTAGTCAAGATCCACTTGTGTTGCCCAGAAGAAGAGGGGTGGATTTCTCCAATGAAGTCTAAGCCCCATTGCATGAAGGGACCTTCTATGGTGATAGGTTGCAGAGGGAGGGGAAGGAGCTTTCTTTTGCCTTCAAAAATTTGGCATTTGTGGCAGGTAAGGATCATTTTATGGACATCACTTAAGAGTGTAGGCCAATAGTAACCAGCCCTGAGTATCTTATTTGCAGTGGCCTTCCAACTCAGGTGGCCTCCACACTCCCCAGCATGGAATTCTTGTTTGATTCTTTCGGCTTCAGTTTCAGACAAGCATTTCAGTAAAAGGCCATTTGGATTTTTCCAATATAGACTCTCATTCATAATGCAGTAATTTCTAGCTTTGAGTTTTATGAATCTGGCCTTTGTTTTGGACAGTTCTGGAGGAGCATTGAGGTGTGTGAGCACGTAAAGGATATCAGTATACCAAGGAGAGTTCTGAAACTGTTCTTCCACAGTTGGATGGGGCAATTCTTCCTGCTCATCCAGGGTATTCATCATGTTAATATCAAGGGCCTGTAGATTAGATTCAGCCATTAATTGGGCCAGGCCTTGACCTTTGATCAGCTTGGTGGGTTTGATCTCAATGTCATATTCTAAAATCGTAGCAATCCATTTGCCCCTTTTCCCATCTAGGTCTTGGGACAAGATATCTTTGACCACTATATTTGGCACATAGGCAATGGTGTGAGAATGCAAAATGTACACCCTAAAGTCTTTTAAGGCCTTAATCAGGGCATAGGCCTGTTTTTCCATGATGTTGTACTTTAAGGGTGCATCTCTTAAGGCTTTACTGAAGAAGGCTATAGGCTGTTCATTACCTTCTGAATTTTTCTGCAGCAAAACTGTAGCTATTGTGTGCGGGGAAGCAAAGGAAAAGATCAGAAAATATTTTGAAAAGTCAGGGCTGATAAGGACAGGGGCCTGGGTGAGTGCAAGCTTTACTGACTCAAAATATTTCTTGGCTTCGACAGTCCACTTAATTCCAGCATCTTTCTTCAGCATTTCAGTCATTTTCCTAAGATGTTCAGCAAGGTTGGGGATAAATCTTCTAAGGAAATTGATCTTCCCAATGAAGGACTGTAGCTCTTTGATGTTTCTTGGATGTGTAATTTGAAGTATTCCCTCAACTCTCTGGGGGTCTATCCTAATCCCTTTCTCGGATATGATGTGGCCCAGAAGCTTACCTTCTTGCAGTCCAAAAACAATCTTCTTAGGATTTAGGGACAGACCGTACCTTCTACATTTTTCAAAAACTTTCCTCAGATGTTTTAAGTGTTCTTCTTCTGTTTTAGAAAAGACAGTTAAGTCATCCAAGTAGATAAATATAAAGTGTCCAATCTCATCTGAGAAAGCAATATCCATTTCTCTCTGGAAGGTAGCTCCAGCATTCATCAATCCAAAAGGCATTTTCACATACATGAAGGTGCCCCATGGAGTGGTGAAGGCTGTTTTGAGTTGATCTTCTGGGAGTACCAGAACTTGGTTGTATCCTGAAAAACCATCAAGCAGGGAGATTCTTTTAGAGCCCACTACCTTCTGTAAGATATGTTCCATTCTAGGCAAGGGGTAGTTATCTTTCAAGGAGGCTCTATTGAGGTTTCTGAAGTCTATGCACAGTCTAATCTCCCCTGTTTTCTTCCTTACAGCCACTAAGTTTGACACCCAATCAGAAAACCTTACGGGGACAATAATGCCTGCATCATACATCTTCTTAATTTCCTTTTCTACTGCAGGCAATTGTTTTGGATTAATTCTTCGAAGTTTTTGTCTAAAAGGTTTCTGATTTTCCTTTAGTGGTATCTTATGTTGTATAATGTTGGTGTCATAGGCCTTTAAGTCTTCATAGCTCCATGCAAACACATCAATGAATTCCTTAAACAGGTCAATGTATTTCTTCTTCATGTCTGCAGGTATGGACTTAGCTAGTTTTATCATTTTGGGTTTGTCTTCAGTGCCTATGTTGCACTCTTCTACATCTGATTCTGCATGTTCTATTGTGGGCTTCTTTGCAACATCATCGAAATCAAAGAGGTCCTCTAAGGGTGCTAAGCCTCTTGGTATGTTCTTGTCTTTGGCTTGCAGCACCTCCATTTCTTCTCTATCTGCGTTTTCACGTTTTATGGCTGAATCTCCAGTTTCTTCATAAAAATAATTTATTTCTATACTACTAGGTGTTTCTAGTTCATCTAGGGAATCCTCGCTTGGGCAGATGTCATCAGATTTTGAGTCCGAATCAAAAAATTCAAACTCATTTCTGCCCATCAGGAAATCTTCAATCTGCTTGTCTCCTTCAAAGACCTGCCAATATTTTTCATTGTCTGGCACTGCCGGCCTGAATTTAGTCTGAATGATGATTTCTTGGTTGACTGGGGCCTTAGGATATGAGCTGGCTAGGTAGGCTAGTCCATTTGCAATAGCGTTTTGACCCCTAGGAATGGATACTAAATCATATTCAATGAACGTTTTCAGCAAATCTAGAGTATCATTCCTATATGCCCTAAGCCTGGGGTGTTTTGCCGAATACTCACCATTCATATGTTTGATTACTAACTCAGAGTCTCCTCTCACGACTATCCTACGGGTTCCTAATTTTTTCAACAGATTTAAGCCCAAGATTAGAGCCTCATATTCTGCAATGTTATTCATGCATTTGAAATGCAGATTGACAGCGTGGCTCTCTGCGTGGTCATTTTCGGTGTTACGCAGCCACACTCCTGCTCCAGCGCTTTGTCTAGTACAGGACCCATCAAAGTTCATTTCCCACAGGGGCTCTTTGTTTACTTCCACTTCGCTTTCTACCTTGCAGCTGGATTCGCCATTAGGTTGAGTTGGGAGGTCTGTACTAGGTTGTAAACTATCTTGTTGTTCGTAGAGGCCATGGATGTCAGGGAGGTGGTTGGCTGGCTGTTCTTGTTCTGTTTCTGTTTCACTTGGAGTGAGGGGTCCACCACAGATCCTACAGGCTTCATTGCTGATTTCCTCTTCGTTTTCAGTGTGTTGCCCATGGTTTTCCTGATCATATTCTTCCAGAGTGGCCATTATGTGGAGGTCCATAGGCTCGGTGTTCTCATTTGTATTCCTATTCTGGGATTCTGGCTCTTCTAAGGATTCATCATTACAAAAGATGAAGGAGTCAAGGTCGGTATGTACAGAATATAATGGTGAATTTTCAGGTTTCTCGGGGCTGCTGACTAAGAATTTCATTTGGGATTCTCTATATAGTCTTCTTAATTGGCTAAATATAGGGATAGTGGCATATGAGCCATCCATCTGCATGGTGCCTTGCAGCTTGGCTCCCCATGATCTAGATAATAACATGCCATACTTGGGTGGCACGTCTGCCACCACTAAATCCATGACCATACATTTCGCAGGAATTTGGGTTAAGCTCACACATAAGTCTTTGATGAGGCCTAGGCATTTTACTCTACTAGAGTCAAAAGAGTATAAGTCTTTGTAAGGTCTGGTAATTTCTAGGCCTAGCCTTTCCATCACTACCTTAGGCATTAGATTGTGTGATGCACCGGAGTCGTGCATGGCATTATGAAGGATCTTGTCATGAATGTTAAGACTGATATAAAAAGGTGGAACTACCCCTTCCTGAAATTTCCCCTCAATCTTAGGACCAAACAAGAGGGCAGGCTGATCATCACTCAAATTTACAGTGTCATTATTTATACTCAGATTTAATGCTTTCAAAATCTGGCCTTTATATACATCCTGAGAGGCCAGCTCAGATAATGGTACAGAGATTTTGATTTTTGCAATCTCACTTTCTAAACTGAAAGTGGATTGATTCTTGGGAGTGTTCAACTCTGTTTTATTTGCAACTACCTTAGTAGCTGAATCAGTTTGCGTTTTCTCATTATGTACATGTGTAGGAATAGTTTTTTCAGGAGCACTAACTGAGGTGCTAGTGCTACTGGTTGGTTGACTTTGTTTTTCGTTGTTTTGGTTGCCTTTCTGTTGGTTTTTCTCAGAACCCTAAGCTGTTGATTTATCGTTTACAGCGGTTTCTTTAGAAGAATTTTCAGGCCTCTTTTTTATGGTTACCTCAGGAGTTTTAGGTTTGGAAATGTCTTGGTTCTTTTTACTCCTGAGCTCATATTGTTCTCTGACCTGTAACATGGCATTTTCGAATCCCAACCTATAATCCTTAGATTCAAACCATTCCTCCTCCCCATAAGAGGTTGAGGGTTGGTCCTCTTCTGAATTACAGTTTAGGATCGAATCTTCTGTTTCGAACATGTTTATCACATTCCCTTCAGACTCTTCTATGATTCCCTCATCCTCATCAAGAAAGTTTTGGAAAGGGGGAATGACTTGTTGATCTGACTCTTTCTGCCTGTTGGGAGTGTTGTTGTTTCTTCTAAAGTTTTGGTTTTGGTTTTGATTTTGGTTCCTGTTCTGAGTGATAGCCATCTTTTCGACCACTTGGCATAGCTTATCCAGATTCTTGGACAATCTGTCAATATTAGGATCTGAAGTGGAGGCTATAGTGTCATCCTTGTATGTTACTCTCTTCTCAGCTCTCAGTTTGGCCCTTTTTTCAATTAAATTTGCCTCTATGTTTACTGCCCCTTTCTGCATGTCTTCCAAAGTGGTGTACTCTTTATCTCTAAGCTCATAGGCCATGTCAGCATCAAATCCATCAGGATATTTGGCCAGGGCCATACCTTGCGGAGGTTTCATGTGTGGGGGAAGAGCATTGTAGATGCTATTGAACCTAGTGGTGTAATCGTGAACACTCTCTCCTGCGTTCCTCTTAAGGGACATTTATTATGCTAGGAGCTGGCGAGGGTTTGCTCTAGTTTCCCATTTTTTAATGAAAGTCTGGTATAAAGCAGGGAGATCTTGGATACTACCAGCAGGTAGTTTTTTAAACCACTTTTTAACCTCTCCCCCCAGGCTCTGCGCGAAAATTCTCATTTTGATTGTTTCATCATCAATTTCCATATAGTCAAAAGAGTCCTCCATTTTATCTACATGTTGTTGTGTTGTTGTAGGCTCTTTAGCAGGGAAGTGTGGGATTTTTGATTGATAATCATTTGGTAAGGGCAGTAGAGGCTGAGGTAAAACTAGAGGTGCATACCAGGCTGCCATGATGATGTTCTGATGAGGTATAGGGTTGGCTTGAGCAGCTGGTAGTTGGATGACAGGGATGGTAGGACCAGTAGAAGTCTGTTGAGCAGATCTAGGGTGAGAAAGCCCCAAGTTTTGGAGAAAGTGGAGATCAGGTGGTGTGGAAGGAGGGGTTTCGCTGTCCCTAGTGTCTGGCTGGTCTGAAACACTGAATGACCTAGTTCTAGGTAATCTGTTTTGGAGGTCTAGGTCGAAGAAAGGGTCTAATAGAGCTGCAAGATCTTCTGGTGCAGAATTGGCTCTATGAATGTTGCTGGAAATAGTTGATCTCCTACTCACAGGTGCTCTTTTAAGGATTTTCTCAGGATTATCAACTGTTTCAGGTGGGTTTGGATCAGGGAAAGCTCTTGTATGAATGGTTCTGTGAGCCAGAGTGTTGTTTATAAGCCAAGCAGCTTAGCCCTACTTGTTATTTCTACTGTGGTTAATGTTGTCTTGGGAACTGGCCTCCCTGTGGAGTCTTCATTATGCTTTGGGACTAGTCTCCCAGTGGAGTCTGATGTGAAACCGAGATAATCAGCAGGCCTACTGATCACCAGTGGAGTCTTTAACGTTTAGGAACAATGGAGTCGCCAGGTGGAGGGTTTAGGATGATTCTAGGGTACATTGTCCACCACAGTGCTCAGGCACTATCACCTTTCATGAATCTCCTCTAAAGCAACAAGCTCCAACCAGAGATTGACTGGGAGGGAATTTACCAGATATGTCACCCCTGAAGAGAGGATGAGATCTGGAGGCTACCTGGCCCTATCCAGGCTCTGTCTAAGAGTATGGTGGATATTCAATAATGGAGGCTGATTCAAGAAAGGTGTGACTTACCGTCAACCTAGCTAGAGTTCTAAGTTTCTGAGGTTTAAAGAGTGTTTAAGACGAAATGTATTCAGAATTCCCCAGCGGAGTCGCCATTATGTTGGGGTTCCCATGTTTTGGCCAGGTTGACAGAGACCAAAAGATGAGACAACATAGAACCACTTTCAGACCTTAGGATCTAGCCCTCCTAGGTCCAGAGAGGGATCTCTCTATGATTATCAAAGGATATATGTCTTTGAATTTCTCAATTATGATTTTAGGCTAGTTATAGGCTCAAGGTTGTTTGTTTGATTGTTTGAGTTTGGTTGTTGAGGATCAGGGAGGAAGGTTTCATCATAAGACAAGGATGAGTAAAGAAGGTAGCTAGGCAAGAATATATAACTCAGGGAACATCAAGGCCATTGGGCAATGGAGTCAAGAAAGGATTTACTTATGTTCAATGTGTAAGCTTCAATTGGGCTAGTCATCTAGAGCATTTGGATCTCAAAGACTGATTGGTGGGATGGAACATTAAGGGATGAGGATGAAGGATGGAAAACCATATGATTCCATCTATAGATCAGGCCAGAGGTCATTTAACTCCAGGCCTGCTTGGACAAAACCATAGGCAACACAAGGGGTCTTGAAAAGGTTTGTATTGGAAGGGCAGGTTATGAAGAGGCAGCGACAGGCTTTACACCTCCCAATGTTCCTAACCTCTTTCAATTAAATCTTAACAAAAACATCTGAACATTGATTCTATTAAATTGCACATCAGAGAGTAGGCAATAATCGTCCACTACACTAGTTTAGTCAATTAAAAACAATATTCAGACACACATATGAGCAGAAAACATTAAATACTGAGAGAGCTGGGACATAAGGTACCTAACAAGGGTAAATCTTATGTCATGCATTCAGATGTCAGTCAGAAGAACATGAAATGAAATGGAAATAAACACAGGGATAAGAAAAACATCACCAACTGCTGTAGATCAGGATCCAATGAAAACTGATATCATGTTAAACATAACACCAATCAGGTACATCACTACCCAAAACTTTTACATTCAGCCTGAATACATCATATTTCTCAGCCTGTCATACAACTATTACACAGGAAACTTGACTCGGGACAAAAATGCTTGCAATTCACTGATAATCCAACAACAACCATTACAATGAAATCCCTCTGTGCTTTATAGCAGAAGAGACACAGAGGACCGACTGAGGAGGTAGGTGAATCTTAAATGTTACATTTAAACACAACAATGAATGCAGGGCCGAGGCCCATTCTGCTTGATACACTGTATATTTAATCATTGTCACCTTCCTCGTGAAAGAAAGATCTGCTCTGGATACGATTTGACCTTTGGGCTGTAGTACTCCAGGTGATTTGAACAAAATGAAAGAACTTGCTGGGAGGTCTGCCTCATGGATGTTAGATTGCTTTGAACTATAGCTGGGACAGAAAACTCCTTCAGGGACATGGCGCATAATAAATACTACATGGGAGACCTGTCCTTTATGGAAAAACATTCTGCTGATAAGAAAACCTTGATATTACCTCTTATTGATGTTCAGGATCTCCAGAATCGATCCTCGGGGTCTTCAAAATGATGCTTTTCCTCTTTAAACCTCTGTTTCAGGGCTCAAAATCTTCGTTGACACGCATTAATCCCTCTGCTATGTACTGAAAATCCTTGTTGCTTCATGACTACCTCTGTCAGGTTAGCTCGAGCTTTTAATGGCGCCGGCAAGATTTTCGGCGTTTGAAGTCCGCTTTCCTTTAATGTAAGTCCTGACAGCCCCATTCCTTGACTTTCCTGATGGTACTGGTTCACTGGATTTGATCCTAACCGCGCCGCTTGCCATTGAGGCAGTACATTGAACAGAGGCGGTCCTCTTCCTCTAGAAACTCTGCAACATGGCAAATTTGTGAAGAAACAGTGGACGGAGCAATGGACGCAGGGTGAACTAAATGGTGGTGTGGCAGTGGCGGAAACAACGCTATTTTGTAAAAGAACGATGAAAATGCAGTGAAGTGGTGTAATGCGCGGATAATAGGGTTTGGTGTGGATATGCAGCGCAAACCGTTAGATTTAGGTCTGGGAACAAAGATCAATGGTGGAGATTGAGCGGTGGAACAATACATAAAATATGCGTAACATACAAAACACATGAAATGCAACGGAAACGAATGTAAGAGTGGGACCCAATGTGGTGGAGGGCGATTAGATCTGAGCCATCAGATCAGGGAGGAAAGGGCGGTCGGGATTCAATCGCACAATCGCAATCGGAGATCGGAGCGGGGAGCAATCACAATGCACAACACGAATGTTCTGATTGCGATTGGGGAGACGCTGCGATTAAACACCAACCGTCGGATCTGGGATCAGATCGACGGTCCACGTCTAATCGGAGGGAGATGGAGAGGGGCAGCGGAGCAGCGATGCGACAGCGTTGAGCCGTTAGATCGGTAGGAGAATGGACGACTGTGATAGAATCGGAGGATGGAGGGAAGGCTTGCGAATGCGATCGGGCGGGGCAATGCGATTGAGCGCTGGCCGTCGGATCGCGGAACAGATCAACGACTCAGATGCAATCGGGGGATAGTGCGATCGGGGAAATGGAAGACAAGGTTGCGATTGATCGGAGGGTGCGACATGGTTGTTGCGATTAGCGCTCCGCCGTCGATCTTTACGACAGATCAACAGACCACAACTCATCGCGAGACTTCGTGTTAAAAACCAATCGCATCGGGGTTCCTTGCTGTAACAAAGGGAATGCACCCGCCGGCTGTTCCGATTGCGATTAGCGTTTGGGACTTAAGAGCTTGGTCCCAGCACCGGGCATGTGTGGGAAGTGGTTAAGGGGCTAGCGGAAAAGGGGCTAGGCCTATAGCATGGTCGGAAAGTGGGTTTTTTGCCCATTTTAATGGGTTTTAAGGGATTTTAAAGGGAAACGATAAGGGGAGAAAGGGGAAGAAAGTTAAACAAAGGGTAAGAGGGGGAAATCAAAGGGGATTTTAGGGGGATTTGAGGGGTAAAAAAGGGGAAATAGAAGGGGAGCCAAGGGGGAATGAAAGAGGCTAAATGAGGGTAACAGAAAGGGAATTTGGACAAAGGGAAAAAGGGGGGAATTGATGTATGTTACAGGGGTAAAGGAAGGAATGACAGGCCCTTTTTAGCAGTTTACTAGCAGAAGGGGATTTGTATTAAGCACAGCAATTGAGAGACTTCAAGGAGGATGGATTTTCAGGGGAAAGGCATTCCTTGAAGACTCAACAATGATTTGGCCCCCTATTTGCTTGTCAAAAATTTCATATGGGGGCTAACAGTCTCAAAAGAACTAATATTCTCAATCAATCAGCAAATCAGTATTCCTTCTAAACTACATGCAACAAACAATAATATTAATTTACTCAAAGAATAAAAAACTCAACCAAATTTTCACTTTTATTACTCAAGAATGGGATGGAATTTATCACACCACAAAGAAACTAAACCCAAACAGAGAAAATTTGATGCACAAAGAGCAAGAGGGTGGCCTTAGAGATTAGGAAAAACTATACTTTTCAGCAAAAACCCAAAAAATTCTCAAATTCAAAGACTAGCACGAGTAGACAGTTAGAACCAGAGGCTCAAACGCGATTGTTTCTGGAAAAAGAAACACTGACAACGCAATTGTTTCAGGTAAAAAATGCGTTGAGTGAGAAAATTTTGGAAAAAACAAGAAAATTTGGAGCAAAAGCTATACATGATATCTCAAAACGCAAACTACTCATAGTACAAATTCAAAATCAATCAAAATGGAAGATCATTAAGCAGTTGACCAAAATAAGCAGAAATACCAAATGAAAAGGAGGGTTCAAAGGGCTATAGGCTCCCTAGTGGAGTCGCCATTTTTTAGTATAGACAATCCCTGTTGCAGACATCAACAGTCTCTCTAGTCCTAAACAGGGGTTCTAGCAACAAACATAACAAATACACACAAACCTTCTTAACTTATATTAGAAAAATACAAAATGAGATAGATATCCTACCTTGTCATGATGTTAACACTTGTGAGTGTTGTTTCCCTATCTTCTCACTTCCAAGTTCAATCCTTTAAGCATCATCGCAGATGTTTACCTATAAGGAAGATCAAACCAAATCAACGAAAGCATATATAGCATAATTTACTATAACATAAACTATGTGAAAGATCAGAGACTAACACACTAAATGCATAATCATTAACACATTTATGGAAGGCAAACGTATATTGTATTATTATTAGAAACAATGGAAGAATACAACCATTTAAGCTTTGATGTTGGAAGCCATTGGATGCCACCTTCAGATGGGTTTCCAAGTCCTCGCCGAGACCTTCAAGTAGTCCTTTCTCCTTCAGAATTTGGCAGCATTTAGGCACAACTGAGTGAAAGGATGGAAACCAACATTCATCAACCTTTTGGGGAAATCATAGCATTCATTTATATGGAAGGAGGGGAGGTTAGGGATCCACAAAATGAGGAATAACTTCCACATCTTAATGGGAATATCCCTAATTTTAGGATCAAAGGCCTGAAATGGGAGCCCTTGACCTTATCCTCATTCAATTGCTACCAGCTCTTTGTTCTCAAGGCTTCTAGGAGGAGAAGCTTCTCTTCCATTTTTGGAGAAAATACTAAAAGAGGAGCAACATGCTTTTTCACTTGAATTCTCGTGCCGGCAACACTATACAAAGGTCATGGTGAAGGTGACAAGTTCGAGGGTTTAACTATAGAGACCGCGCTAGGTCTGCAAATAGGGTTTGTCACAATATTTTTGCAGAATTTATTCAAGGTATTTCTCTTTTTTTCTTCAAGGATGATTTGATCATGTTTTCATGGTGAACACGTTAACAACATTTGTCACTTTGCGACATTTGTGGCAAATTTTGACAGCCCGGGGCATGAGACAGTGAGTGTGACAAAATACTGTATAATAAAGGCATGTAAAGGTGAAAGAAAAACTTCTTCAAGAAGACATTTAACTCTCAGTAGCAGTAGTGGCCTAACATTGCCACATAATCAAGTAGTCCATGTCATTAGTGTCATGTCATGTCATGTAATAAGTGGTCATATGCCACATCACTATTGTGCATCATGTATATTGTAATCAAAATGTATTGTAAAGTGGAATTCTAAAGGACGCGCATGGAATGTAAAGAGTCATGTATGTTGAAAAATCATATGAATTCAAATAGTCATGGGGGTAGTAAAATAGTCACCCTTGGTTATATATACTCCCTCATTTTATAAGCAAAGTACTTTTCACCTTGGCTCCACCAGCAAAGAATTAGAGAGATAAACTAGTTATTTTGTGGAGCAAGGAGTGGCTCGAATGCTCCAATATTGGAGCTAGTGATGCTCATTGGATATATGTGTCTTGGAACATTTACTTAATAATAGAACCCTACATGGCTAGATCGTTCTTCATGCATGGATTATGAATGTTTGTAAGACTATTCTGTGGATTGTTTTATTTCATGTTTACTTTCACATGTGCTAATATAGTTGAACTATTTCGGTTATTTTATTAATTTTATTATTGAGAATTTGTTGTAATGGTTTCTATTTTTGTCTCTTCCTTGTGGAATATTCCATAAGATATTAGGAAGATCTTTCTTATCTGTTGGTTGTAATGATCGTCACATCCCTTGTGTACTAATTGCTAGATGTTAGACGGACCCTTTCAGTTCAAGTGTGTCTCTTCTTGTGTGGTACTATTACCTCTCTCTTAGAGGGACACTCCATCTCCCCCCACAGTAAAGGAAACTTGACACACTAAGAACTGAACACTAACCAAGCACACTCTCGTTGCTTTGTGAAAGTACCTCTACACTCCTCTCTCTTGCTGAGAACTAGATCCAAGGCAAATCTTAAGAATTCAGCAACCAAACCTTTATTCCAGATGGGACTCCTACACCAAAATACGTGAGGTATAATTTGGGCTTCATACTAGGGAGATCCCCTAAATGTTGGCGGGTCCAACACCATCAACATTTCTAGCACTAGAAGGAGGGAAGCCAATGTTTTATGGCTGATAACCCCACCGACCCCAAAATCCCATATTTTGGTCAAGGAAACAACTTTCATTGCACCTCCCCTACTCATGTTTCTAAAGTTGGTGACTCTTCCCAACCACAACCCACACAAACTTTTGAAATTCCATACAATCAGCTTTGGGATATTCGTCTTATAACTCGTCAATTTGAAAAATAATTTGGATTGATCCTCAAATTACTCAGTCTTCCATTTTATTCATAGAATAAAAAAACCACTCCTACAGGGACAGTGGTCCTCCCTGGAAGACGTGGTTTTTTCCACCCTTGAAGAATTAGCAAATTTTTTGTAAAACACAGAATAACCTCCAGTTTTTAGTGGTGGTAACGAAGATAACCCCATACTCTCAAGTATAAATTTTTGGGGATTGGATGGAGAGGAAGAATAATAAGATCCATCAGATTCTGAAAAAGAAGAGGAGGATAGTGAAGAGGAAAACATGGCAGACCAAGATCTAGATTGGATGACTCAAGGCCCAATTGCACTTCCAGGTGTTTTGCACAAAATTCCCAATAATTTAGAAAATATCTTAACGAAGTTTGACCCTTATAAAACAGTGAAGGTAGAAGACCACTTAGATAACTTATACCTACATCTAAAAACACTCGAGGTACGCCAATATGATTTAGCATGTAGACTTTTCTGTGTACCTTAGATGGTAAAGCAATTGTATGGTATCACATCCTTCCACCAAACTCCATCCAGAACTGGAAAGGGTTTAAGAAAATATTCCTTGAAAAAATTTCTGATGATAACACCCCCACAATGTTATTAAAAGAGTTGGTTAATCTAAAGATGAAGCAAAAGGAGAATGTGAAATATTTCAATTAGAGTTTCAACCACATCTTGAATAAATTTCCACAAGACATGAAATATCATGACTCCATCACAATAGATTACTACACTTCTGCCTTGTCGGAAAGTATTTCACAGTTTGTGAATTGAACTGTAAAAAAAACATTAATGGAAAATTATGATGAGGATATCGCGGTTGAGAAGGACTTGCGCACAAGTGGAGTCATCACGGACAATGAACAAAAAAAAGACTCCAAAGACGCAATAGGTCTCAGGTCTCTGTGAGCAAGGCCAAAGAGAAAGAATCGTCCGATATTGAAAGCTTGACATGTCTTGTCAAGACTCTGTCAAATGAGATGGAAAATCTCAAACAAAGGTCAAGTGAGACCATCATGAGTAGAAAGCCTCTCATATTCAACCTGCTTAGAAGGACTACAAACTCAGGTAGCAGCAGTAACCAACCGGAAAAGTCTGGTTCAGATTTAGAACACAGTGTTGAATCTCGATGATTTTGGAAAGGATACATAATATACATAAATTAAAGCATGATATTCTTAGAAAACATTCCCACGGAGGAATCATGCCATGAATGTTCTTTTTATGCATCTTTATGATGCAGTACTTTTTGATGAGGTAACTGATCCTGTAGAAGAAAAGGAAGAAATTGTTGCACCCAATGAAACTCCAAGCTTCAGGAATGCAGTAAACATGTTCAATTTCATACTCACATCCCAAAATATCACGACTGAAGAACAACCTCCAAGTGATCCTCCAACCCAGAAGCAGACCAACTGGTATAATATGAGAAGCCAAGGGTCAACCACTATAATAGAGTTGAAGAAGCAAAAACTTAAAGAAAAATTATTGAGAAAAATCATTCCACCCGTCATCTTAGTGTAGAACACTCAGAGCAAGTGTGGGAAAGAAGACTCAATGAAAAATACTTCTGCAAGAAATAACAACAAAACCATCACTTTGGAATTCTAAAACCAAGTCATGCTCCCAAACACTTCGGAAAATCTTCCTGCTGTGGACTATAACATAGTTGATGACATGAAGAAGGTTCGTGTGGAAAATTCAATGTTTGAGTTAAAAAATATCACAAGATAATGGGACATTCTCTTACGATCAGTTGGGAAGTCCTCCATAGGTAACGATGCCCCTTCAGATAAGGTATTAGGTGTGTCTTATAGTTCCCTCAAATTAATACTTAACACTTTAACATTGGAAGCTAAAACACTCTACACTTTGTTTTTATTAACATTCGAAATATTTAATTTTGTACACAATTACTTAGTTGATTCCATTGCATCAATAAATGTAATGTCATTATCTATTGCAAAGAAAATCAAGGGAAAATGGAATAAAATAGATGCATAGATTATTCAGCTGGACATGACTCTTGTCCACGCAGTTGGTGAACTCAAAGATGTGATTATCCATTTATCATCTAACAAGTGAGTTCACCAATGTATAGACATTTTTGGACATACTAGAGCCATACAAAGTATTGTTAAGAAGAGACTAGTCAAGTAAGTTACAAGGGTACTTATCACACCTATAGCTTTCGTATAAGGGTAGAAACAATCAGATTTGAGTAAACTCAGAGAGGTACATGAAACGTAATTTTACTCCTTGAAAGGACATAATGAACCAGTGGCTTTCACAAAACTCATTTTCGGCAATTTCTTCACTGAAACTCAACTAGGGTGTTATCTTGCATAGCCATCCCCAGTCCCACCATAAACACAGTTGGATCTCCTTCTTATTCCAACTGGTGGAAATAATATTTGTACAGTTAGTAGTAGTAGTAATAGTAATAGTACTAGTGTAGTTCATAATCATTGTACATATGATATGTGGACTTTGTACTTTGATGGTTCCAAAACACAAGAGGTCTTTGCAGCTGGTTGTGTTTTAATAGACCCGTTGCGAAGAAAACACTTGAATCAAGATGATTGGAATTTGAGTGCACAAAAAACACTATAGAATATGAGGCACTTGACTTGGGCTTGCAAAGATCCATCGACCTCAACGTTGCATCTCTAAAAGCAGTAGGTGATTCATAAATTGTGGTACGACTGGTACATGATACCATACATTTTGCATCACCTCATATTAAGAGTTATCAACAAGAGGTATGGCATTTAATTTTGCATTTCGAAGATTTTAATATTATCTATATTCCAAGTGCTATCACCAAATTGAGTCCTGTTGGGCTGCTACAATGGTCAACTTGGAGTAACTATTTCAAACCAACTTTTGACTGAATATTAGCCTCTTCAGCCTG
Source organism: Pinus albicaulis (assembly GCA_034641835.2). Lineage (NCBI taxonomy): Eukaryota > Viridiplantae > Streptophyta > Pinopsida > Pinales > Pinaceae > Pinus > Pinus albicaulis. The sequence goes on along the minus strand of CM076569.1, from coordinate 877,315,537 downwards.
AGAGGGCTCTCTCAGTTCATCAAAGGATTTGCAATGAAAACTCTACTAGATGGCTAAATCTATGAATGTAACTTGATTGTGATTGATTGCAGGTTGAAAATGTAAATGAATTACTACCATTGGGCTCATGGATTCAGTATAAACCTCAATTACAAAACAACAAATTTCATGGAAGCCAAGGCACTTATATTCTTATCAAATCACACATAAAGGACAAAACAACAACTACATGTGTATAGGAAATTGGAGCATATTACTGAATTCCAAGTGATTACACATGAGCCACTGCATAAATATCAAAATGAATAAGATAAAAAAGCATATATAAGAACATACAATGAATCTTGGGTCTAAAACAAGCTGCTACAAAAGTATATTACTGATAGTGAAAGATTACAATAGTAGTGCATACCTAACATCTCCCAACCCTTTCTAACTCTAAAAATATATCATTTATAGAATGAGGACTCATAAAAATGATATGCCACTTTTCTAGCTTCGAATTCCCACTTCAGAGACCTATTTCAAACATGATTCCATCACTTGGAGACTTCCTAGGGATATTTATATTTTGCAGAGTTTGAACACAAAAAGGACTCTTCTTTCATTAATAGTTCAACAAATAAATTTAATAACCCTTATCAACTATAGCCAACTAATTTTATGAGATAATTATAGTGCTTATGTGTCATTATACCACGTGGATGCTGAGTTGGACCTCCTCCAAGTCGATTTTTTATAATTTTTTCACAAATCTAGTTAGTGAAAATTACGAAAAATAGGCTTCAAAGATGAGTGTATAATTTCCAAACCCTGATGGATTTGCAAAAACTGAGAGAGGTTTTTGTATATGGACCTTTTTTGAAGAAAAAATCTTTCATATTTCCAAATAATTTTTCATTTGGTCTGAAATCAAACTTTAAGTTGACTGCTAAAACAATCATTTACAGAAATTTCCATAGCGTAGTTTAGTAGCGAGGTTGTTTTTGTCCTTTATATTTTTCCTTCTGCTACCTTTGCTGGTCACACAATGTTTTTCATGTCAAAATGAGTGAATACCATCAGCCTCTCTCCTTGGATCTTCAAAAAACTATTTTTATAGGCAAAAAAGCATCTTCAGAAATTTCGTAGCATTTTTTGGCCTTCAAGCCTGGACCATGCTACGAAACTACCTGATAATGGAGAAAATTCCAAAATATTTCTTTTTCTTCCAAATTTAATCTGTAGGTCTTAAAAGTGATATAATGAAATATGATCATGCAAAATTTCCTTTTACCCTCTTCAAAAAACATCATTTTCACCTTTAGCAAGTTTATTCATCACTAAAATGACTATGTTTTTTCTGAAAACATAGACTTCAAAGATGAGCTCTTATCTCCCTATCCTTGATAGATATTGAAAAACTTAAGGAGGTTTTTGTAGGTAATTATTTCTTGAATAAAAAATCCCTTTTTTTTTGAAAACCAGCTCCAACTGTCCAGAATATGCATTCTAAAAACATGTATAAAACAGGAAAATTCTGCATTCTGAAAATAGGGCCAAAAGACATCTCTGAATCTCCCAATTGGTATCACATTTGAGAAATGTGAAAGAGTTTAATGTTATATGATATGTGCTTGACAATAACACCTCTCAATTTCTTAAAATACTTCTCTGTTTGCCCAAAAACAACCCTTGAATTTGACTTCTCAAAAGTAAAAAAACAGAGAAATCCTCATATTCGCTACAAAATTATTAGTGAGTTTCATAGTGAAATCTGCCTATTTTACATTGAATTTGCTGCAAAAATGTGTAAAACTGGATAGTGGCTCTTTTTTTTTAAATTTGATGACTATGCAAGTGAAACCAAGGTGGATTAATCTGTATATGACCCTAATGACAAGACTAATGAAGTGTATATGACCTATAATAAACATGATTAAGTGAATTTCTCATCAAATGAATGATCTAACCTAATGAGACAAGGTGATGCTTATGATGACCCTATCCATAAAAAATTAAAAGTTTATGTGTGAAAACAGTGGTTCCACTTGGGATGGTGTGCCCCTGTGGTACAACAAAGAATTAGTAGTTCCAGTGCCACCTCCATTGGGATGCTCCTATCTTCAAAATGAAAACTTGCAACCTATTTTGAATTGTAACCTTGGCACTGAAAAAAACCATTAGCTTCTAAAGAACTGAAAGTACACATGTTGAATTTAAAACTGAAATTGACAAAATGCTTGATCTTCAAGCTTATTGATACACAAATTATCCTACTATACTTTCTCAGCATAAAAACTGAACCAAGTAATCTCATTCTTCCAATGAAGCCAATCAAGAAGTTGAGTACTCGGTTGGAAAAAAAATTCCACTTCTCTGATCATAAAGCCATTCTTGGGAGATGAGAAGTTATTCCACCATCTGAATTTTTATACATAACTGAAAACCATATTGAACTTCATTCTTGTAGAAGATTCTAGCAGAGCTGCGAAAGGATCTTTGAGAGTATGCACGAATAATTCTTGTTGATCAACAAGAAAGTGTGAGTAAATATGATCCTTTGATGGTGTTCCTTGTTCAGATTCTTCATTATAACCCTTGTGACCTTTCTCAAATAAAAAAGAAAAAAAAAATTGATTTTCATTTGAGAGGAAGAAATACTTGGAGTACTCTTGGACAATTTCACAAGGAACTGCCTCATCATGTACCACATAAATTTCTAAAGGTAACTCTTTATATGATTCAAAAAGCATACCCATCTGATTGTCTAAAATTTTCTTTTCAAAATTTTCTTCATTTGATGTAGGCTGATGCAAGGAATGACATGAAGAATACAATTCTTCCTTTACTTGAGGATTATAGCAATTATCTTCCAATATTTCCTCTTGTTGTTTGAAATGATTCTCATATTCCTAATGATCAAAAGACTGACAATTCTGCTGCAACTTTTCATCAAAATCAGAGGATGTAACATGATTTTCATAAATAAACTCCTGTTGGGTTTCATTTTCATCCCAGAGAGAGGCTATCCTTTATTCTTGGTGATGAAAGAAATTTTCATGAAGGGCCTCTAAAATTTCCTCATCCATGAAATCATCATCTTCATAACAATTCTCCAAATATTAAATAAAAATCACACAATGTTTACAATAGTCTTTGACCAACAATAAGGAGGAATGACATTCTTTATACATCTCGTAAAATGCAACATGGAAATCAACAAGAGAATATAAGGAACCATTTGGCATGATTTCGTACCAAGACCACACTTTTCCTTCGAAAGTGACCATAAACATCTTCATGAGACAATCCTCAGGGAACTGAACCTTAAGTTTCTGTAAATGCATATGGAATCTGACCAAATGAAGAGTATAATTTTCTTTCTTTTCATTTTTAAATATAGGAAGTTCAGTTAATCAATCGACCTTTGGCATAGGATTTTGAAAACCAAGGATGTGAGATCAATTCATAGGGGCATACCTATCATTTATTCTTGCAATGGAACTCATCCTGGAACTTCATCAAGCTACTGATCCTCAAGCAGTGGAGTCATTATTTGATGTGTGGAGTTTCCAAAGCAGAAATACAGCCAATATGTGCCTAAGTGTCTGTTGCTCTCAGACCTTAGAACTGAAACTTTGTCATTCTTCCCAGGAAAATTTACACCTTTGTCCCTGGAAATGGCGCCAAAATTTTATCACCAAATTGAGTCATGTTGGGCTGTTGCAATGTTCAACTTGGAGTGACTACTTAAAACCAACTTTTGACTGAAGATAAACCTCTTCATCCTGAGAGGGCTCTCTCAATTTATCAAAGGATTTGCAATGAAAACTCTACTAGATGGTTAACTCTGTGAATGTAACTTGATTGTGATTGATTTCAGCTTGAAAATGTAAAGGAATTACTACCATTGGGCTCACAGAGTCAGTATAAACCTCAATTACAAAACAACAAATTTCATGGAAGCTAAGGCACTTATATTCTTATCAAATCACACATAAAGGACAAAACAATAACTACATGTGTACAGGAAATTGGAGCATATTATTGAATTCCAAGTGATTACACATGAGCCACTGCATAAATATCAAAATGACTAAGATATACACGCATATATAAGAACATACAATGAATCTTGGGTCTGAAACAAGATGCTGCAAAAGTATATTCTTGATAGTGAAAGATTACAATAGTAGTGCATACCTAACATCTCCCAACACTTTCTAACTCTAAAATATCTCATTTATAGAATTAGGACTCATACAAATGATATTCCACCTTGATAGCTTCGAATTCCCACCTCAAAGACCTATTTTAAACATGATTCCATCACTTGGAGACGTCCCAGGGATATTTCTGTTTTGCAGAGTTTGAATACAAAAAAGACTCTTCTTTCATTAATAGTTCAACAAATCAATTTAATAACCCTTATCAACTGCACCCAACTAATTTTATAAGTGTATTAGAGTGCTGATGTGTCATTATTCTACAAGGATGAAGAGCTGGACCTCCTCCAAGTCTAATTTTTACAATTTTTTCACAAAACTGGTTAGTGAAAATTACGAAAAATAGGCTTTAAATATGAGTGTATAATTTCCAAACCCTTACGGCTTTGCAGAAACTAAGAGAGGTTTTGTAGATGGAACTTTTTTTAAGAAAAACCTCTTTCTGATTCCCAAAATACATTTTCATTTGGTCTGAAATCAAACTTGAAGCTGAATGCTAAAACAATCATGTACATAAATTTTAGTAGCGTAGTTTAGTAGTGAGGTTGTTTTTTTCCTTTGTCTTTTCCTTCTGCTACCTCTGCTGGTCAAAAAATATTTCTCAATGAGTGAATACCATCAACCTCCCTCCTTGGATATTTAAAAAATGGTTTTTATAGGTAAAAAAGCATCTTCATAAATTTCGTAGCGTTTTTTGGCCTTCAAGCCTAGAGCACACTACAAAACTACCTGATAATGGAGAATATTTAAAAATCTTCCTTTTTCTTCCAAATTTCATTTGTAGGTCTGAAAATTGAGATAATGAAATATGATCATGCAAAATTTCCTCTTACCCTCTTCAAAAAACATCATTTTCACCTTTAGCATGTTTATTCATCACTAAAATGACTATTTTTTTTCTGAAAACATACGGTTCAGAGATGAGCTCTTATATCCCTATCCTTGATATAGATTATAAAACTGAAGGAGGTTGTTGTAGGTAATTATTTCTTGAAGAAAAAACTATCTTGGTGTTTTTAAAACCATCTCCAGCTGTCCAGAATATGCATTCTAAAAACATGTATAAAACAAGAAAATTCTGCATTCTGAAAATAGGACCGAAAGATATCTCTGAATAAGCACCTTTGAGAAAAGTGAAAGAGGTTAATGTTATTTTATATGTTCTTTACAATATCATCTGTCATTTTCTTAAAATACTTCTCTTTTTTCCTAGAAACTTTCCTTGAGGTTGACTGCTCAAAAGTAAAAAAACAGAGAAATCCTCATATTTGCTACGAAATTATTAGCCAGTTTCATAGTGAAATATGCCTATTTTACACTGAATTCACTACGAAAATGTGTAAAACTATCTAGTGGCTCTTTTCTTTAAATTTGATGACTATGCAAGTGGACCCAAGGTGGATTATTGTGGATATGACCCTAATGACAAGACTAATGAAGTGTCTATGACCTATAATAAACATGATTAAGTGAATTTCTCATCAAATGAATGATCTAACCTAATGAGACAAGGTGAAGCTTATGATGACCCTATCCATCAAAAATTAAAAATTTATGTGTGATAACACTAAGAATGCATAATGCAGTTGCAGATGCATTAGAAAATGTTGTTGTTAGTTTGTCACCATTGAGGGATGAGTTTTCTATAGAATTTTTTTATAAACCATCTGTCCCTGACAATATCATTAATTTACGCGTTTTTAATGATGACCAACAAATATTGTGCTTCATGGTGAATTTTGATTTTTTTAAAGATGTAGTGATTGATGATGATGACCACGAAAAGGAATTGCAGGATGCATCGAGCACGAGTACAGGAAATATCATCCCAAAGGGTGTGGTATCTTTGGAGAAGTTGTATGACCTACATAATCACTTTTGGGGACCTGTTAATTATCAAACTCATAGTTCCATGATGTCGCACGAGCAGATTAACTTTGGAACAGAAAAATATCTTAAGTATGTCAATCTTGGTAATTTTTGGACACCATAAGAGCGACAAGCCTTTATCCGTTTATTCAAGCAGTATTGAGATGTGTTCGCATGGAAATACAATGAGCTTAAGACTTATGACATGCGAATCATCCGTCATGTGATACCGATAAAAGAAGGCACCAAGCCATTTCAACAGAAGCTGAGAAAAGTACATTTGATGCTTGAGCCTCTTATTCAGAAAGAGTTAAGGAATTTGTTGGTTAGAAATTAGGGCATTTAATTCAATTTTTTTTCTTGATAATTAATTGTGATTTCGTTATGCTTCTTTCACTTAGATCTTATCTTCGTTAGCTTATTATGTCTTTCATAAAGTCAATTATCAAAACACAAGAGACAGAAATTTTAGGCTCTTCAAGCCAGGGCTAAAACCTCTCCCTCTTGTAGAGGAAACTAATTCTTCTTATAGATCTTCAATTGACAAGTAATATTACCATGACCTAGACCCTTGAATTTAGTATGACTCCAAGACCTTGTCACAGCTCCACTAGTATCCTTATGTTGATCTTATTTCCTGCACTCCTATGCACTGGCCCTAGGAAATATCGGTTCTTAGTGAATTCCTTTCCTTCTAAACTTAGCCTCCTTGATACTCTTCCACAGTCTTCTTACTATACCCTTGATCTCAAGACCGAAATCACTTGCCCACTCTATAATTCTTCTTATCCTTGCTAGCTTATCTTTCTTCTAAGATTTTTTCAACACATTTGATTACGGTCCTATCTCCCCGACCTTCCTAAAGTGACCACAAAGATGTGAGGTAGGTATATAATCCAAAACAGAGAGCCCTTATTACGGTGTTATATTGTGATCCTTATTCGCTAAATTGCTTCCCTCTTACGCACCCAGAAACACACTCTTTCTCACACTATAATCTCAAAACATGACATGGAATATTGGTGGTGAGCCCTGGTATTGCACCAAGAGTGCTAAAACTCCCAGGGGCTGCCATAATTTACTTTATCAACCCAGGTTTTGTACAAACTTGGAGGTGAAAATGTTATATACACAGCAGATGCATTCTATTCATATCATCCTCCTCTACTTTACAAAAGGGTGCTACCTATAGGGATTCTCAGTGAATTCTATCACACTTCAATGAAACTAAACTAAATTGCAGAAAGGAAATGAAATAATGAAACTAAACTAAATTGATGAAATGGAATGACAGAAAGAAACTAAATTAAATTGATGAAAGGAAATGACAGAAAGATACTAATTTAAATTGTTGAAAGGAAATGATAGAAAGAAACTAAATTAAATTGCTGAAAATAAATGGCAGAAAGGAAACTAATTCTAAACCACACTTAACCTGGATAAATGTCTAAATGAACTCTACTTTTCCTATGGTCTATCTACCATGCTTCTATCCATGCAGCTAAGCTATCCATGACTTAATTCTAATTGAAAAAGTGTTGATTTGTAGCTTGGAGGGAAAAAAGGGCTAAAGAGGCTAATAGAGGGCGTAACGCTTGACACAAATTTTAGACGTGGAATGAGGGGTTTAAACCTTATTAAAACTTTGTTATAGAACAAAAAGGCTTTGGAAAAAAATAATTTGAAAAGTGCGATGGCAGAGATGCGATGTAGCAAAAGTTACGAAGTGCGAAGTACGACGGGCTAAAAGTTGCAACATGCGAAATGCGATGGGAAAGAATTGTGAAATGTGAAATGTGATGAGTTAGACGACATGGCATTAGGATAGGTCGCAGAGTGCTTTGATCATATCGCAACCGGCGGAAAGGAGCGGTAAGGTTTAAAGAACATGAACTAAACAATGTGAAATGCAAAATGTGACGAGGATAAACATTGTGATGGGTGATGTGGTGGTGGGACCGGCGGAGGAGCACGATCGCAACATCGCAATCAACAGATAGGAGCGGTAAGTCTTAAAATAAATAGGAAAACGATGCGAAGTGCGAAATGGTAAAAGTTGCAATGTGCGATATCGCAATCGCAATATCGTAAAGTTAGACGGATAGTGGAAGTGTTGTTTAGTAAAATTTGAGAAGTGCAAAGTGCGATGGGTGACATGATGGTGGGACCGGTGGCGGAGTGCGATCGCAATATCACAATTGTCATTTAGAAGCAGTAAAAATTAAGGAAAAATGGAAAATGTGTGAAGTGTGATTGCAATGCGATAATTGCAGTAAGTTTTAAAGGAAAAGGGAAACGGTACAAAGTGCGAAATGCGAAAGGGACAAAGGTTGCGATTTGCGATTTGCGATGTGGTAAAAGTTGCGAAATGCGAAATTAAATATCACAAAGTTGGAGGGATAGCGGTAAGTATTGAAATAAAAAGGAAAATGATGCGAAGTTCGATATGCGATATCACAATATCACAATTGGCAGATGAGAGTAGTAATAATTAAAGAAAAAAACTAAACACTGCGATTTGTGATTTGCTATGTATGGTAGTGGGAATTTCGAGGAGAAAAGGTAGAGGTCAAAATTTAAAGGTTTTTCAAGCGTTTTAAGTTAGAAAGGGGTAGGGAAACCATGACCAATAAGAACAAAAGAATAAGGCAGGCTAGATATTTTAAGTGTTTTGAGGGATAAAAGGTGGGTGTAGCATTTGCAAATAAGAGGAAAAGGAGGGGAATGGAGGCGTAAAAACAATGTTCAGGTTGTGAAGACAGAGATGGAAAATGAAGCGGGAAGGCGCCACGAAGCTGCTCTGGGGTTTTAGTAATAATTCCTACGAACAACTCTGCTAATATATGCATGAGAAACATACAATATGTGTATAAATACCATGAAAAGGAAGACTGGAAAATGGTAATGCAACTCTACTTCTAATCTCAGAAACAGTGAACGAAAATCAATTTTTGGGTCTGTGGGAATGTTCGCCCTCCTTGAGCTCCATTGATAGAGATGAGAAGGGGACCTTGATCCACAACCTTTTGTTTTTTCTTCTCTATTCTATTACCCACAAGAAAATGAACTACAATAGCACACTGAAAGAAAAACTAAACAATAATTAAACTATCAGAAGCATAACTAATTGAATGACAGAAAGCAGAGAATAAATAAAACAGAGAGGCTGAGGCACATGGATTGGGACCTAACCCACAAGCCTAGCTCTCTAAAAATTAAATCAGTAAAAAGAAATCAGTCTGCTCATTTCATAAAAGAATAACCTCATACATCTTTGAAAGTTTGATCACTGAATAAAATAAAAAATCTCAATATATTGCGACAAATTTCCGACTAGAATCGACCCCTTCCTAGCTCTATCTCTACTCTATTTATTCTACAGGGTAGCTACCAACAACTCCCTAGAAAATGGTGATTTATTCCACTTGAATCCAAGTAAATAAATATTGGGTGCACTCCTATTTTAGTTTCTTGGTTGCCTCTGGAATTCGAATTACTCGAGAGAATCTTTGGGAATACTTTAGCTGCCTTTGGAATTCGAAATGCTGGAGAGAATATTTGGGATCCTTCGACTGCATTTGAGAGTTAGGGAGGGTGGAAAATACTCCTATAATTTGTCTTTGTTGTCTCCTCCAATTCTTTATGATAAAATCCTTATAAAAATGCTAATAATATATGATTTTCTACACTCAGCCTCATATTAGGCACTCAGAGTATGTTAGCCTTAATCACCACCTATACTAGCATCATAAAACCAAATACTAACAAAAATGCAAGAAAAGGATATCTAATAAAGAAAAAAGGTGATCATTAACCCCTCCAAATATGTCTAATGAAGGAGCTCATCCTCACCCCCCTACTGAATGGTTTCTCATCCTCTGAGCAACTAATCCTCCTCCTGAATTTCCTTCAGGGCTTTGACAGCCCCCCTGATTTCCTGAGGAAGAAGTGTGGGAGTTTCCCCAAGGGGGTAAAAACCATTAATCTTCTTTGGATTCTCCCATTCTCTATCTTGTGCATCTATGTTATTTTCATCATTCATCCCCAGCAGCAATGGTGGGTTGAGCTTTAGTCCCAACCATTGGATCTTTTAGGCCTGCATGGCCCTCTTATATAATGGTTCCCTTTATAACACACCCCTTAGTCTTTCTGAAGTATGGTACTCCATGTTCTTGAGGCTGTGAGGGAGGTTTTTCCATCTCCTCTAGCTGGCCATAATGCACTGACCTTCTATCCATCTAGAAACATCATCAAAGTGGCCTATTACCTGTGTTTGATTCTAAAGGTAGGTTTCAACTAGTGCATGGTCCCTTTCAATCTCTCGATGGTTAAGGATGAATCCTCTTGGGCTGAACCATTATGGTCTAATATCTAAGGGTTCTCTATTTATTCTTCTCATGATCCTCCATATCTCTTTTTCTCTAGTGTCCTCATTCATCATCCAAGATACTAAAGTCATTAACTGCATATCCCCCATTGTAGTATTGGGGTCTCAAGTATCCAGATTTGTTAGCACAAGGTTATGCACATAAAACTTTTCCATATTTTCTTAATAAGCCATGTTATATTGCTTCTAGAAAGCCATGAATTTCCTACAATCTTGGAAAGGTAGGGATCCATGGGAGGCTATAGTTTTGATTTGAAATAGGAGCCATTACTCCTTGAGGTACAGAACATATGAGTTAGAAGGGAATCTGAGTTGAAGGGCTTCTATGCATAATTCTACTATGGTGGATACTTGTTGCCATTTTTGGTGCAATTTTTGCTCCTTAAGTGCTACATTCTCTACCTATGCCTTTTGAAGCTGCTTCTTCAGTGTTGGATTCTCTACCTGTGCCTTCTGCAGCTGCTCCTTCAGAACTGTTTATTTGATCCTTTCCTACTCCCTTGGTTATTTTTCAATGATACTCGGACTTGTGGGAGGAGTTTCTGGCTCTCTCTGACTTATCCTTTAACTCTCATTAGCTTTGAAATACATATAGGTCTACCTTTTTCTTTTTGTGCTCACAGGATCTAAGGTGGCAACTACCTCTTTGTCTTGAGGGGATGTGGTGTTGTGTTGCGAGTCTAATTCTTGCTCACTTTATCCTACCTCTATGAATTCTGTTTCCATCTCCTCTGTTTTTATTTAGCCCCTTGTCTCTTCCTCTTCTTCTTCTGGTTCTTCTTCTATCTCTTCTTCTTCTTCTTCCCTTTCTTCTCTAAGGCTAGGAGAAAAAATTCCCTTGGTCCCTTGCTACTGTGTCTGATATTACTTCGGAAGATAGCTCGACTGTTGGTGATGTTGTTATGCTATGGCTGCTACACGTTGTTCAAATATGCAACCCACTCTCGGTACTACTATGCTGAGGCCTCCCTCGACCTCTTCCTTAAAAAATTATCAATTCGGTGGTTTGGATGAGACGAGATCTCTTTTTATTAGATTGTGCAACTAATTTTGGAGTGCTTATGTAACTCGGCCTCAGCTCTAGTTTTTGTTAGAGACCGTTGTTTCCTTCTTTATGTTAATTCATGATGGACTGTGTGTTTCTTCCCCTCGCTCTCCTCTACTCCACTTGATCTAAATTCTTTTCTTTTGCATGCCCAGGTGGCGTGACTTTGTAGTTCTCCCTAGTCATACTTCGCGATGGTGGCCAAGCTAACTGGCCACCTTTCTTCACCTTAAACTCTATGTCTGCAAATTTAATTATGTCTAGCTATTATGGATGCATAGGGAGGGATGAGAAGCTATACCTAAGTTTACTTGTTGTTTTCAAGGCGTTTGCAAGAGTTGGAATTTGGAGACAAGTCCCTTATATGTTGTGTTCTTCCTTATTTTCTTGTTTTCTGAGTGAGTAGCTTGTTGAATGAGAAAATATTTGAGTGAGTTGATGATCTTTCTTGTTTTTTATTCCTATTGTAGATTATGCATGGGGGTGCTCCAGATGCCATGGGTAGCACTCCTGTCTTTCCTGGGGTTTGATTTATTAGCTCCTCCTTGTTTTTCTTTGTAGTTCATGAACAACTTTGTTTTGAAGGAACTTCCTTATGTTTGTAGCAGTTTGTGGCTTGCTTTCTTTTGCTACATTGTGCTTAGGAATGGAGGAGTATGGTGTATGGAGGTGATGGAAGGAGTTATGGAAAAGAATGGAGTGAATGATAGGATGGATGGTAAAATAGAAGAAGGGAAAATAATATGAATGCTTCCCTATGTTTCCAGAGACCATTAATAACCTGCAAAACATCAAACCCAGAAAACACATAGATGGAGATCTATATTTTTGTGTTTTTGTGTTTTTTTTTTTTGAAATAAAGTGGGTTGCCTCCATGGAGGTTTTCAACCCACAAAATTGTCTTAGGCGCCTAAGATAGGTTTTAACCCATGGATCTTTTTTCTCTTCTTCACTTTTTTCTTCTTCTTTTTTGAGAGAGAGAGAGAGCAAGTGAGCTGCCTCCATCGAGGTTTTCAACCCACAAGCTTGCCTTGGGTGCCTCAGAGATGTTTTCACCCATGGATCTTTATTTTTTCTCTTTTTTTTTCTTTTTTTCCTTTTTTAAGGAGGTGTGGGAAACTATGGAGTTTCCCATCACATATACCTCTCTTATTATTGAATTTATGAACTCTGCCCTTGACAAAGGCTTCTTGTACATTTTAAGTCTATGACCATTGGCAAGCAAGAGGATTCCTTCCTCATCTATGGTCCTGATTTGAACTGCACCATTATCAAAACATTTTTCCACTGTGTAAGGTCCCAACCATCTTGTCATCATCTTTCCTTTGAATTATTTAAACCTTGAATCATACAACAACGCCCAATCTCCTTCTTGGAAGGTATTTTCTTTGATGTTCTTTTCATGCCATACCTTCCTTTATAGCTGAAATACCTCTGTGTGCAGAAGTTCTTGCATTATGAACTCATCCAATCCATTTAGTTGCAGAAATATCTCTTTTTGGGCATTTGATAGATATAGATCTAATTCAGCTGCCATCCTTAAATTATTGAATTCAAACTCAAATGAGAATAGATCCTTCTTACCATAGACTAGTTCATAAAGAGTGAATCCTATTGTTGTCTTCCAAGTAGTGTTGTAGGCCCAAGTAGCTTCTACCAATTTTTCTACCCAATATTTTCTACTCCTACTCACAATCTTGGTGAGGATGCTCTCTAAAGGTCTATTAGTTACTTCCACTTGGCCATTCTCTTGAGGATGATAGGTAGTATAAGTTCTATGCTTAATATTGTGCTTCCTTAGAAGATTCTTAATGAGGTGAGAGGTGAATTGTGCTTCATGATCAGTGACTAATATTTCTCTGGGGTACCTAAACTTGTAAAACACATTCTCCCTTAGAAATTCTGCTACTTTCTCCTTGGTTGCTACCTTTACTACTTTTTTTCATCCCACTTTGTTAGGTAATCAGTGCAGACTATAATATACTTCTTTTGTCCGAATGGTGGATCGATAGGTCCAACAAAGTCCATGCCCCACTTATCAAATGGCTCAAGAGCCACCTAAGGGTGCAAAGGCATCTCATCCCTTTACGTGAGTTTCCCAATCCTTCGGCACTGGTCACACTTGCTGGTGTATCTTCTGGCTTGATGAAGGGTAGGCCAATAGTATCCTGCCTGCAAAACTTTGTAAGAAGTTCTCTTTGCAGCAAAGTGGCCTCCACATGGGTTGTCATGAAATTCAGAGAGGATATCAAAAACTTTTTCCTCCCTCACACATCTCCTTAGGATTTGACCAGGTCCTAGCTTGAAAATGTTCCCCCCAATCCATGTGAAAGGGGTGCTTTTTCTGATGATTCCGCTCCTCTCCTAGAATGAAAGATTAGGAGGGAGTCTCCTAGAAACCAAGTAGTTGGCTATATCAGAAAACCATGGTGAGAGTGATAATATAACAAATAGATTATCATCTTTCAACTGGTCATCCACCATTCCTTCTTCACTTGCAGGGAGAGCTAACCTAGACAAAAAATTTGCAACAACATTCTCCTTTCCAGGTTTATCAACAATAGTCAAATCAAATTGTTGCAAAAGTAACAACCATATAATTATCCTAGCATTAACATCCAGTTTTTTCATTAAATACTTGATGGTTGCATGGTCAATGTGAACAAAGGTATGATATTCAGTTACATAATCCCTGAATTTGTTCAAAGCATGGACAATGGCTAACATTTCCTTCTCAGTAACAGTATAATTCAATTCGTCCTTGGACCAGTTCTTGCTGATGAAATAAATGGCATAACGGATTTTGTTTTCTAATTGTCTTAATGTATCCCCTACATTTTTTCGGATGAATCAGTGTGGATGTGGAAAGGAAGAGTCCAATGTGGACCTCAGAGGATGGGGGCAGTAATCAAATTTTCCTTAATGAGCTCGAAATCCTCTTGACAAGGACCATACCATATAAACTCAGAATATTTGGCCAATAACCTAAATAATTGAAAATCCATCTTGCTGAAATTTCTGATGAACCTTCTATAGTAACTAGTTAAGCCTAAGAAACTCCTGACACCTTTCTGCTTTTGAGAAGCAGGTACCATTTTGATGATAGTGATTTTGTTCGGGTCTACCTGTATTCCTGCTTTGGATATGGATTGTCCTAATACAACCCCTACTTTCTTCAGGAATTCACACTTTTATGGGCTCAAGGAGAGATGCATCTCAATGCACCTTCTTATTATTTTACCCAAATTGGAGATAGCTTCCTAGAATTCATCCCCATATGGTATGAAATCATCCATGTATATTTCGACAGAGTCATGGACTAACTCGGAAAAGATGCTCAGGACAACTCTTTGGAAGGTAGCTGGGGCATTTCACAACCCAAAGGGTAGGACTATATAAGTGAAGGTACCCCAAGGAAAGGTGAAAGTAGTCTTATCCTGGTCTTCAGGGATAATTTGAATCTGATTGTACTCACAAAACCCGTCTAATAAAGAAAATAACTTCTTCCCGGCAAGGCCATCCAGGACTTGGTCTATAAAGGGAAAAGGGACATGGTCTTTCTTGGAGGATTTGTTAAGTTCTTGGTAGTCAACACAAATTACCACTTCCCATTCTTCTTTAGGAATAGGACAAGAGGGGATACCCACTCACTATCAGATATAGGATATATGCGCCCTGCATCCAATAGTTTGTGCAACTCTTCTTTAACTATGTCCTTTAGAGTCGGGTTCATCCTTCTTTGGGGTTGTCTCATAGGCTTGCATCATTATTTGATGTAAATGTGATGTCTGCATAGTAAAGGATGCACCCCTTTCATGTCCTTGTAATCCCAAGAAAATGCTTCAAGATTTTCTTTCAAAAGCTGGCATAGCTACTTCTCTTCTTCATTCAAGAGGTTTGGGTTGATTTTCAGAGATCTGGATGGGCTAAACTCAATAGCCTTGGTGGTTTCAGAGGTTGACTCAACTGAGTGCACTTCCATCCAAGGTTGGCTTTTAGACTCTTTGACTAAGGTTTCGAGAGGAATGTTAGTGGAGGACTGGTTTTTAATGGCATGGTCGATGAGTTCATCTTCATCAAGTTGCCCCCCTCTAATAATAACATCTACGATACACATAGGGGCAGTGTTATATAACTCATCTTCTTCATCCTCCAACCATATAGGGAGATCATAATCAATGGAAGGTTGGGCTAGAGGATATAACACTAGCTGTTTAGACAAAGGCTTATTTTTTTATAGTCATGTTTCTGGCCCGAAAACTAATATAAGCATCTACAGTGGCTAACTAAGGTCTCCCTAAGATGAGAGGATAACCATTAAACTTGGTTTTTGGTTATAGGAACAAGAAATATGTAGGATAATCCCAAGTGTCAATGGTAACCATAACATCCTCAAAAATTCCCTCCAAATTTACTGTGGACCGATCTGCAAGTTGTAGAAGTGTTGCGGTTTTCCTCAAAGTCCCTTGGAGATTAAGTTTCAACATAGTTTCCTTAGTCATGACATTGATAGCAACCCCTATATCAATCATAGTGTTGTGGGTACTATGACACCATCTATATGCACATCAACAACTGGACTACTAGGGTCCAGGTACTTTGGAAGTATCACCTTCCCCAACATTAGGTCAGACAGTTGTCCTACAACATTGATGGTGGGGGTATCTCTCTTCCTTCTCCTAGGTTTCTTGAAGCACTTTTCTTTGATGAGACTATTGTAGATAGTTACATCCTTAATGGCCTAGAGAAGTGGTATCTTTACACACAAATTTTCCAATTCTCCTAAGAGTTCAGTCTCCTCTGGGGTGTGCTGACTAGGGTGGATCAAGCGCTCAAGAAAAGGAGGTTGTTGGATCTGAGTGTTACCTTCTTCCTTTTCCTCCTCAACCTCTGCAACTGGAGATGGAGGATGGTTTTCTGGGATTGCTCTTCCTGATCTGAGATTAACCTCCTATATCTCCACATCATAATCTGGATAGGATGTTTCTCCGCTGGGAACCTGTTGTGTCTGTCTGTTGTTCGGGTTTGGATTGGGTTGTGTAGGTATTTGAGGTAGCCTAGGGGGAGCAGCATGAGTAAGCTAAGGTTGAGTTTGGGGTGGAGGCATTAGAGTAGGTGGTTGATTTTTTTAGGCCTCCACCCTTGGGATGGATTGTTTCACTACGGTTGTGGTGGAACACATTGTTGGAATGGTTGGTTGACTAGATGAGGATGATATGAAGGGTTATAAGGCCAAGTAGGAGTTGTAGACTAGGATGGGGGAGTGGGGGTGTACCAAGGTTGCATGGGTGTGCTCTAATTTTTGTAATAATAAAAGGTGCACCTTGCATACCTTATTGATATGGCTGAGGGACTTGAGGCCTTCTCTAGTTGATGAAACGAATTTGGTCTGGCATTGCTTCCCCACCTTGATATACAACCTTAAGTCCAGGTAAGGAGGGAAACTTGTCTGTGGCATGATTCTCTTCAAAGGCTAAGCAAACCTCCATGAAATTCAGTGGTCATTCATTTCTTGGGTGCTTTTGGGTACATTTAGGACAAAATATGGCCAGGGATCTCTCTGCTTCCTCTTGCTTCCTTTTGACCTACATTTTGTTCATTTTCAAAGCAAAAGTGTGCAGCATGTCACTCTTGAAGTCCTCTAGAATGTTTCCAAACTCGTGTTTTATGAAGGTGGAAGAGGAAGGGGTATTGGATGTACTTTGGCTAGCTCTGCCCTTCTTCCTCAATGCCCTAGAATGGTTCCGGAAGACAATTTTTATTGCTTCATAAGGTTTTTGGTAGATATCTCCTCCTGATATCATATTCAAGGTTTCTATCATCTCTTCTCTGATCCCTCGAAGAAGTAAAAGTTTAAGTGAGTCAGGATCAAGAGTACAGTTGGCTCTCTTATAGTTCAATTGAACCCCCTCTTCATAGTCCTCTAAGGATTCATCTGGCCCTAGAGTCATCCTAAAGATCTCATCCTTAGTTTCCTTGGACCTACAATAGTCTTTGTATTTGTTGCTGAAGGTCTCTTCCATCTGTGCCTAGGTAGTGATGCTATCCCCAGGTAGACCCATGAACCAGTGCAAGGCTACATCCTTAAGGGTGGATGGGAATAGCTTCAACTTCTTATCATAAGAGGTATAGTCATAAGCTGTACAAACAATAGAAAATTCAAACATGAATGTGTCAGGGTCCTCAGAGGTAAGTCCATGAAAGTGTGGAAGAGTTGAGGGGCTAATGTTCTTCATCTTAGTTTCCCCATATTCCTCTCGTATGGGAAACTCTCTCTAGATCCCAACCATGGTTAAGATAGGTGAAGCAGGTCCCTCAGTTGAAACAAGGTCTTCTTCTTCTTCCCCAATAGGATACTCAAAATAGAAGGCTCTCCTAGAGGTGGTTCACTCCCATTGCCATTGAAGAAGAGTGAAGGGTGGCTAGGAGGTGATGTGGGGGTTTTAGGTAAGGTTTGTATTTGTGTTTTCCTACTCCTACAAGGCATGAAAATCAGGTCTTTTTGTACTTTTTATTTTAATATTTTATAAATGACATGAAAATAAAAGAAAGTAGAAAGGAATGCTAAAAAAAAGTCAAATCATCTACTAGACACCTCCCTGGCAACGACGCTAAAAGGTGGTGAGCCCTGGTATTACACCAAGAGTGTTGCAACTCTCAGGGGCTGCCCTAATTTATTTTATCAACCTAGGGTTCATGAAAACTTGGAGGTGACAGTGTAATATACACATCAAGTGCATTATATTCATGTCATTCTCCTCTGCTTTACGAAAGGGTGCTACCTATAGGGGTTCTCAGTGAATTCTGTCACACTTCAATGAAACTAAACTAAATTGTAGAAAGGAAATGATAGAAGGAAACTAAAATAAATTTCTAAAATGGAATGAAAGAAAGAAACTAAATTAAATTGTTGAAAGGAAATGATAGAAATAAACTAAATTAAATTGTTCAAAGGAAATGACAGAAAGAAACTAAATTAAATTGCTAAAAATAAATGGCAAAAAGGAAACTAATTATAAACCACACACTTAACTTGGCCAAATGGCTAAATGCACTCTACTTATCCTATGGTCTATCTACCATGCTTCTATCCCTGCAGTTAATCTATCCATGACTTAATTCTAATTGAAAAGTGTTGATTTGCAGCTTGGAGGAAAAGAAGGGCTAAAGAGGATAATAGAGGGCTTAATGCATGAAACAAAGCTTAGAAGTGGAAAGAGAGTTTTAAACCTTATTGAAACTTTTTTATAGCACATAAAGGCTTCAGAGCAGAATAATTTGAAAAGTGCGATGGAAGAGATGCAATGGAGCAAAAGTTGCGAAGTGCGAAGTGCGACGGGCTAAAAGTTGCAACGTGTGAAATGTGATGAGTTATATGATATGGTATTAGGATAGGTGGTAGAGCGCTTTTATCATATCGCAATCAGTGGAAAGGAGTGATAAGTGTTAAATAAAATTAACTAAACAATGCGAAGTGTGAAATGCGACGGGGATAAACATTACAATTTGCGATTGGTGACGTGGTGGTGGGATCAGCGGCAGAGCGCGATCGCAATATTGCAATTGGTAGATAGGAGCGGTAAGTCTTAAAATATAAATTAAAATGATGTGAAGTGTGAAGTGAAAAATGTTAAAAGTTGCGATGTACGAAATGTGATATCGCAATCGCAATATCGCAAAGTTAGAGGCATAGTGAAGTGATGTTCAGTAAAAGTTGCGAAGTGCGAAGTGCGATGGGTGATGTGGAGGTGGGACCAGTAGCAGAGCTTGATCGCAATATTGCAATTAGCATTTGGAAGCGGTAAATCTTAAGGGAAAAGGGAAAAGATGCGAAGTGTGATTGCGATGTGGGAATTGCGATAAGTCGTAAAGGAAAAGGGAAAAGGTGAAAAGTATGAAATGCGAAAAGGCTAAAGGTTGCGATTTGTGATTTGCGATGTGGTAAAAGTTGCGAAATGTCATATCACAAAGTTGGATGGATAGCGGTAAGTCTTGAAAGAAAAATGAAAATGATGCGAAGTGAAATATGCGATATCGAAATATCGCAATCAACAAATGAGAGAGGTAAGAGTTAAATAAAAAACTAAACACTGTGATCTGTGATTTGAGATGTATAGTAGCAGGAAGTTCGAGGAGAAAATGTGGAGATCAAAATTTAAAGGTTTTTCAAGCATGTTGTGTTAGAAAGTGGTAGGGCAACCATGACCAATAAGAACAAAGGAATAATGCGGGCTAGATATTTTAAGCGTTTTGAGGGATAAAAGGTGGGTGAAACATTTGCAAATAAGAGGAAAAGGAGGGGAATGGAGGCATAAAAACAATTTTCAGTTCATGAAGATAGAGATGGAAAATGAAGCGGGAAGGCACCATGGAGCTGCTCTAGGGTTTTAGTAATAATTCCTACGAACAACTCTACTGATCTATGCATGAGAAACAGAAAATATGCGTATAAATACCATGCAAAGGAAGACTGGAAAATGGTAATGCAACTCTACTTCTAATCTCAGAAACAGTGAACAGAAATTAGTTTTTGGGTCTGTGGGAAGGTTCGCCCTCCTTGAGCTCTATTGATAGAGATGAGAAGGGGACCTTGATCCACAGCCTTTTGGTATTTATTCTCTATTCTATTACTCACAAGAAAATGAACTACAACAACACACTGAAAGAAAAACTAAACAGTAACGAAACTATCAGAATCGGAACTAATTGAATGACAGAAAGCAGAGAATAAATAAAACAGAGAGGCTGAGGCACATGGATTGGGCCCTAACCCACGAGCTTAGCTCTATAAAACTTAAATCAGTAAAAAGAAATCAGTGTGCTCATTTCATAAAATAATAACCTCATACATTTCTGAAAGTTTGATCACTAAGTAAAATAAAAAGTTCAATATATTGCAACAAATTTGCGACTAGAATCAACCCCTTCCTAGCTCTATCTCTACTCTATTTATTCTACAGGGCAGGTACCAATAGCTCCCTAGAAAATGGTGATTGATTCCACTTGACTCCAAGTAAACAAAGATTGGGTGCACTCCTCTTTTAGTTGCTTGGTTGCCTCTGGAATTCGAATTGCTGGAGAGAATCTTTGGGGATACTTCGACTGCCT
This sequence comes from Pinus albicaulis, assembly GCA_034641835.2. Classification (NCBI taxonomy): domain Eukaryota; kingdom Viridiplantae; phylum Streptophyta; class Pinopsida; order Pinales; family Pinaceae; genus Pinus; species Pinus albicaulis. The sequence continues at coordinate 877,294,920 of CM076569.1, read as the reverse complement.
TTGGAATTCAAAATGTTGGAGAGAATATTTGGGATCCTTCGGCTGCCTTTGAGAGTTAGGGAGGGTGGAAAATCCTCCTATAATTTCTCTTTGTTGTCTCCTCCAATTCTTTATGATAAAATCCTTATTAAAATGATAATAATATATGATTTTTTGCACTCAGCCTCATATTAGGCACTCATATTATGTGAGCCTTAATCACCACCTATACTAGCATCATAAAACCAAATAATAAAAAAAATGAAAGAAAAAGGTATCTAATAAGGAAAAAAGGTGACCATTAACCCCTCCAAATATGTCTAATGAAGGAGCTCATCAATTGGACCCAAAACAGAGGTAGTTTATCCCTCCTTTCCTTCATTGTTCAGTCTTATTTTCAATGCACCAACTATACCCTTATCTCGTCCTTAAATTTTAGATCTCATCTGAATCTTGTTCAAACTATTGGTGATGAAGGTCGCAAACCTCTTATATATCGAGGTGGTGTTACTGTCCTTGGCTTACATGACAATTTTGTGGGTGATATGAATTTTACATTTGTTTGTGGGCCGACTTGACGAGTGTATCCAACTCATTTGACCCGACTTCAAGGAGAACTTTTGACAAGGTCTTGGAGCATACAAATTACATCAATAATTTTCTTTAAAAGTGTAACAACACTTCATATACATTACTCTAAATTATACTTTTATGACAAGATGAAAAACCCCTAAAGACATCAAGAAGAAGTCTTTGACCTATAATAAAAAATCCATCTTCATTAAACCCATGATTCAAGCACTTAAAAAATACATTTTATTATCTTTTTCTTCTTCATTACATAAATTCATAATTACAAGTCATTATCAAGACCAAACCTAGTTACACTTTTCAACGCTCCCTCTTAACTAGAGAGGTATTCGTAATGGTACATGGTCACTCTCATTCTGAAGTATCTCATAAGAAGAATCTAATTGGTAATCCCATATGTATAACATCATATCAACTAGCATTGTCACAGTGCAAGGCCTTTAATAACAACTCCATCTCTCCTTGAGACCATGAGCTACAACGTTGGTGATACCAATGATGAGCATACACCATCATCATTGTCTCTCTTGGATCATATCCCACCCAAGTTCATATAGGATATGTCCCTCGGGACTATTCTTATTGTTGGATTCCCAGACCTCAAAGAATATTTGTCCTTTCATGACTACTCTTTCCTTAGATGCCCTAACACATCCCAAAAGAGTATCAAATGTGATATGATTACCCAATCCCGCAATCTATCTTCCCAGTGAAGATTAGAATGATGTTTCTATATCTCCTTATCAATTAGGGGGGACGTATTACATGAAGGAATGTACTCATTCCAAGGAATGTGCCTAAACTCCCTCTTGTCTTATGAATTACTGAGTTTGTTCCAAGTAAGAAACTTATTACTATGCTCCCTCTTAATCAGGGACCTGCAACAGCAATGATCAAAACACCTAGCTGCTCATGAAGAACTCCTTCCTTCAATGTCATTAATTTATTTTTTGTTGATGAGTATTCATCTTTGGGGTCTCTACATAGGGCACTAATCATCCATCACTTTCATCCAAGAGTCATGTCTTCTATAAGAAAGTAATCCATCAATATTCTTATATGATCTATCTTCATTCCACGTTTCTTTCATTTGAACCATACTTCTTCCAAGGAACTTTCATCTTGCCATATGGTTGTCAACCTGTGGAAGATGTATACTTCCCTTTGGCAGACCTACATAATCTCATCAGATATTAATTAATTATAAATATGAACTTTAAATCAGAATTTACCTTAGTGATGATCTTTCACCGTGATATCTTCTTGTAGGCATTGAAATCCTTTTACAGATTGACATGTCTCCTAAAAATATGTATTGTCAAGGGTCTCCATCTTTTCAAACTTCTATCAGAGTCTACATATCTTTCCAGGAGATTTTCTAGACAAGTCTTCTTGGCTTCCTTCGATGTTGACAACTTCTTTCTATGGTTTTATTTCTCACGATCTCTTTATTTTTCTTTCTCCACGCAGTTTTATTTCATTCTCAGGAAATTCCACTGTGTATTTCCTTGATAATTTATAATCACCTCATATTCTATATGAGGAAATATTATGTTGATCTCATCTAGTGTAGATCGTGGCTTTTGGAAACTTGTGCATCAAAAGAGTTTCTACTTTGTTCATACTTATGAAGATAGAAGTATACTACCTGCAACCATATGAATGTATAGCATCCAGTGTTAGTAAAAATATACATGTGCCTCATTTTTCTTTGCAGCAGGTTTGCTTAGAATGAAAGAGTTTCATTTTCTTGACCTTCTTCATCAATATGTAATCATATCTTAATCCCATAATTCTGTAAGTCATAATTTTTCGATGAAACCTTTTGCTTTCTTTCTAACCATTAAATCCAAAGAGGAGTTCATTAGAAAAATATTAAAACTTGTTTCCATATTGATTAATGAATGATGAACCATGATCTAGATAATTTCCTTCTTATAAATACAATGAGGTTCCAGGAGCCATTTTATCTCATAGCATAGATGTTAGAAAAATGTTTTTAGACATCCTCCTATGATCATAACTCCTACTTTTAATGCTTCTATCATGATGCTAATTTTAAAATGATGCATCTATCTAATATATAGTGCTTCCTAAAATACTATTTTACAACCTACAAATACCTCTCAAAGAGGAAGATAATATCAATCATAATAAAGATATTTCACTTATACTTTCTTAGGCTTCTTTGAATCAGGTTCTTCTATTTCTCTGGCAACATGGGTTTCCTCCTTTTTCCTCTTGTCCTTGTTAGATTTGGGACAATCCATTTTATATTTCCCAAGTTCATTACATCCATAGCATCGAGTCTTCTCCATGCTCCTTCTTTTCTTATGAGGAGCAAACTTACCAAATTTTCCTTTCCTCCTTAACATGGCAGCATAGGGTTGATTTTCTTCATTTGATCCAGTATCAATTTTAGATTTTATTATAGTCTCTTATATCTTACATAGAGACCATAGATATTGGAATGGTGTTTCTTATTTCTTCCCATAAATACTAGAAGTGAAGTTTCCCCATCCCTCCCGTAGAGCATTCAGCACCACTGTAGGCATTTCTTTGTCAGAAATCACTTCTCAGATTTCCTGCAGTTGATCTCGCATTTCAGAAATCTCCATAAATTATGAATTTATTCCTTCCCCTCTTGACATATTAAAATTGTATATTTATTTTCTTAGAGAAATTACTTCACCTGCATTACTTATAGAGAATAACTCCACCAAATTCTCATATATTTATTTTGAATATTCTATTTTAGATACATATGGGATGAGAGAGTCCTTTATGGATTCTATAAGAATCCTCTGGGCTCTCATGTCTCCCTTCATGTATTTGGCATAAACTTGAGTGTATTCCTTTGAAGGTTTAGTCACTAACCCTTTTTTGTAATCCATAACTTCATTTTCAATCAAATTTAAATATGTCCTTTTCTTCCATGAAAGAAAGTTTGCAGTCCCAGAAAATTTGTTGCTTTCTTTGAAAAAACGTCATTTTAATAGATTCAGATGGAGACATTAAGATACTTGCTTGAGTATATGCTTTCTTCTTTTATCATCTTCATTGATGATGATGATGCAGATGACAACAAGAGCTCCCTCTTACATTGGATTCTTCAAGACATGTAAAGAGAGCTAAACACCTTGAATCCTTCATGATGATGATGATCAAGGATGACTTGATGGTGACTCCAAAAATGGTGATTTGATTTCAACACCAAATATTCCTTGATCTTCTTGACATGGCTTTCCAATTTCTGCAAACTGCCTTTCTAGAACTGAAGATTGACTCTTCAGTGTATATCTCTAACGTTTTCTTTGTTTCCTTCTAGAAAATTGATCCTTGATCTCTTGGTACTTGAGTGTATTTTTTCCAAATAGCCATTTCTTGTCTTCAACGGCTTAGCTCTAATACCATGTTGATAAATTAGGGCATTTAATTCAAATTTATGTTCTTGATAATTACTTGTGATTTCGTTATGCTTCTTTCACTTATATATTATCTTCATTTTCTTATTATGTATTTCATCAAATCAATTATCAAAACACAAGAGATAAAAAATTTAGGTTGTTTAAGCTAGGGCCAAAACCTCTCCCTCTTAGAGAGGAAAACCTGAAAATTATTCTTATAGATCTTCAATTGACAAGTACTATTACCATGACCTAGACCCTTGACTTCAGTATGCCTCCAAGACCTTGTCACGGCTCCTTATGTTGATATTTTTTTCTATAATCCTTTTCACTAGCCCTAGGAAAGCTCGGTTTCTAGTGAATTCCTTTCCTTCTAGCCTCGGCCTCCTAGAGACCCTTCCACAATATTCTTACTATACCCTTAACCTCAAGATCGAAATCACTTTCCCACTCGGTAACTCTTCTTATCCTTGATGGCTTGTCTTTCTTCTATGCATTTTTCCACACACTTGATTACAGTCTTATCTCCTCGACCTTCCTGAAGAGACCACAAAGATACGATATAGGTATATACTAAAAAATAGGGAGCCCTTATTACTATGTTATATTGTGATACTTCTTCTTTTTCTTTGCATTGTAATCTCAGAACATGACATGCCATATTGGACCCAGAATAGAGGTAGCTTATCCCTCCTTTCCTTTGTTGTTCTATCTTCTTTTCAATGCACCAACTGTACCCTTAACTCGTCCTTAAATTTAATAGCTCACCTGAATCTTTTTCGAACTGTTGGTGATGAAGCGAGGCCGAAAACCTCTTATATATAGAGGTGGTGTTACTGTCTTAGGCTAACATGAAAATTCTATGGGTTAGCCGAATTGTATATATGTTTGTGGGCCAACTTGAAAAGGAGTGTATCCAACTCATTTGAGTGGACTACAAGGAGAAATTTTGACAAGGTCTTGGAGAAAACAAATTATATAAATAATTGTCCTTAAATGTGTAACAACACTTCATATACATGACTCTAAATGATACATTTATGATAAGATGAAAAATCCCTAAATACATCAAGAAGAAGTCTTTAACCTATAATAAAAACTCCTTGCTTAAAACCCATGATTCAAGAATTTACAAAATACATTTTATTATATTTGTCTTATTCATTACATAAATTCATAATTACAAGTCATTATGAAGATCTAACCTAGTTACACTTTTCAATAGTTGTTGGGTGCTCAGATCATATACAAATTAAAACACTCCATCTCGATGTCAAATTTTGTACTAGTTAGAAAGAAGTCCAGAAAATTTTGTTTATGTGTTGATTTTTGAAATATCAATCGCACCTCAGACAAGGATAACTACCCCATGTAGTCCATGGAACAAATACTATAAACAGTATCGGGGTATGAAATTTTTTATTTGATAGACAGTTACTCAGGATACAACGAGGTTCTAGTCTTAGAGCCTAACAAACTTAAAACGACCTTCCGTACAAAGTGGGGAAATTTCACGTGTAAGCGAATTCCATTTGTGTTTATCAACGTTGGTGCAAAATTCCAACGAGCTATGGAAATATCATTCTGTAGGCTGATTGGACAGAGCATAGTGGTCTACCTTGATGACGTAACAGTGTTTTCCAAACAGAGGTGAGACCACATACGTCACTTGAAGAAAATTTTCGAGCAATGTCCCAAGTACGAGATGTCCCTCAATCCGAATAAAATTATCTTTGCAATGTATGAGAGTAATATCTTGGGCCACATCATTGCTAAAATTTGGATTAAGGTAGACCCGAAGAGGGTCAGAAAAATCATACAAATTCCCCTCTCAGTAAACAAGAATTCTATGAAGTCCTTCCTTGGGAAAATTAATTTCCTCCGCAAGTTCATCTCCGACTACATTCATATTGTTAAACCAATATAGGAGATGGTAAAGAAGGATGTTGTCTAAAAATGGGATCAAAGGGAAAATGATGTGTTCTCCTACATCAAACAAGTTATCCTAGAAGCACCTGCATTGTACAACCCATATTTCAATAAAAAAAAATTCTCTATACCTTTGCTTTTGACAATTTTCTTGTCGTTGTACTCACTCAAAAGGATGATCTGAACAATGAGTGACCTATTTATTTCATGATCATTAGTCTACAAGGACTCGAGATTAACTACCCCACCATGGATAAACAAGCTTACGTGATATACAAGGCGATGAAGCACTTTCAACCCTATCTATTGAAGAATCATTGCATTTTCTTTGTCCTGCACTCAACAGTCAAATCATTTCTCGTTCAATAGGATTTCGGTGAAAGAAGAGCGAACTCGATGACTGGTTTGCAAGAGTACGATCTGGAGATCAAACAAGTTAACATGATCAAGGACCATGGTCTTTGTATATTAGCAGCAGAATTATTGGACGCAAAGGAATAGGAATATCTTTCAGGGTGGGAGAAAGAAATTATAATTTACAACATCGAGCAAGCCACCCCCACTACTAGCACAAACTCTTGGTACACAGATGTGCACCAATACCTTGAGCATGAGACTGTGCCCTCCCATTTTTCTGCATGACAGAAGAGGGCACTCAGGCTCAAATCATTATCCTGCCAGTTAGTGCATGGGGTGATTTCTAGAAATCACCATAACAGATCACTGCTCAGGTGTTTGGAAGCACATGACTCAGAGAAGGTATTGCATGATCTCCATGACAAACAAGATAAGGGACAGTTTGCAGGAAAAAAATTGCGCTCAAAGTGATGTGGGCTAGTTTTTATTGGCCTATAGTATTCAATGTTGCTCATACTTATGCTCGAAAATGTCTGGTCTATAAAAAATTTTCCAAAATAAATAAGAAGTCAGTCGCCCCACTACAACCTATCATAGTGGAAGAACCTTTTCAATAGTGGGACTTAGGCATTATTGGAGAAATATTTCCACATTAATTAAAGAAACACTGCTACATTCTTAATGCCATAGATTACTTCACGCAGTGGACACAGGTAGTTCCAATCAAAGAGGTGAATGATCAGGAAGCCATTAAATTTCTACAGGATAACATTATCTCCAAGTTTGGCATTCCTACTTCACTTGTTTTTTATAATGCAACATAATTTCATCATTAAAACTCTCTGAATTTGCATTGGAAAATGGAATTGTATTAAAACAGTCTGCTAATTATTATATTCCTTACGGAAATGGTCTTGTTGAATCCACGAAATATACCCTGATCAGCATCATCAAGAAGACCATATTTTCTGAACAGAGGAACTGGCACTCTGCTTTGATAAATTCCTTGTGGGATGACTGAGTCACGCCTAAGACTTACCTAAACACCTCCCCTTACTTCCTGATATATGGAAAAGAATCCATCTTCCTACCCAACATCTACTTTCCTACTCTCCAACTCTCACAATAATCCCAAGGCAAGCCATGTTTTTTAGTGCAATGCAGGATGGACACTGTTGAGCACTGTAAAAGGTATGAATTCACCATGAATTTTCTCATCTTTTTCCTTTAAACATAACTATTTTTATTCTAGAAAGGTGATTTATTGTAGAATTATGGTAGAATTGCAAAGACTTCTGTTTATTGTGAAAGTAACTAAAAATTGCCTTTTATTGTAAAAACAGGAAACAAATAGAGTAAACAACTATTCAAGAGGCAAGGCTAAAGCAAGAGTAACTATTGTTCCTCCAGTAATAGACCATATCCAGTCAAAGAGAAGGAAATCAAAATGCATAGCTAAGAGAAGACAGGGAACAACATGACTACAGCCGAAGAAGATCAAGAGCTAGCTAAAGAAAGAAAAGGAGCGAAACCCTCAGGATATTTCGATCCTGAGGGATCGTTGTTCAGTATTATCTTGTTCCTTGTCTTATCTGTCGAATTTTTTATAAAAGGCAATGCCTTTAGAGATCGAAGGGAGTCGAATTATTGATTAAACATTTCTCTTGTAACCCTGCATTTTCTTATTGACTCTCGTGATCAAAGAGTGACTGCTATAAACACTATATATGTTTGATTAATATAAGAATGCTTTTCCTTCCCATCTCTTAGCTCTGCAGTAGCCCAGCAGTGTTTCACTGGTGGCTAAGGGCCCGGCCCTAGTGGATCAATATGTTGTTTGCATCTCTATATTTCAATTATCGTTGTGTGATAGTTTGTAGTTGTTTTCATTACATTCGCAAGTTAATTGGTTTGCTGTTGAATTACTGATTGATTTTGTTATATTAATGAATTGCATTTCTGTTCCGTTTTGTCAAGGACCTTAATTCCTGTATTATTTATCTTATTATACCTTACAGAGCTTTACTGTTCAGCATTAGATGTTCTGTTCCAATTGATTGTTGTTCTGGTGGATTGCTGTTCATTTTGGATTGCTTAATAACGTTTGTTGTCGATAGGGTTTGGTGTTTAATAGAATTTGATATTTGATTCCATTAAGTTAAGATTTTTTGTTCAGATTCATTAGTTAGTATGTGTTGTTCGAATCTTCTAAGTTACAATTTTCTACTCATTTACATTGTTGTTCAATTCTAGTGCACTGTTCATTTCCAATTCAGTAGTTTAAAAATTGCAAAGAGTTTTCTTTTAAAGAGTTTTCCTTGTTTACTTTCAATAGCAGCTTTAGTTCAATTTTTATTTCCTTTTAATTGCTTTAAATAAGGACTGTCAACTGTAGAGAACACTGGTTATTGCTTCCACATTCCCAGATTGATTTTCTTGTTCCAATTTGATTTCAATTGCATAAATTTATAGAGGAATGAGTTATTGCTACTGTATCCTTGATTGATGTTTACTGAGTGAATAGTTGGATTTCAGAGAATTTGAGTTCATGTTATTGTAATTAGATTTCTTTTCCAAGCATCTGTTTACTCTTGTATTTAGAACATTGTGCTACATCTTACAAAGCATTACTCTTAGCTTGAATTGAAACCTCAAACAGAGTACACTCTTGAAACAAAAATTCGTTCCTAGATTGATGATTAATGTAGGATAAATAGGTGTTAAAAAGATACCTTTTATACCTCAACAGACACCCTTCATAAGCTCTAAGAAGAAAGGTTGAAAGACAAAGAAAACATTTTACTCCATAAAAACTGTATCAAGATGTGGTTTGACAGGAATTTTGCAGTGAAGAACAACTTTAGTGAAGGTGACCTAGTCTTGAAGTGGGACAAATCCCACGAGGTCAAAGGAAAACACATTAAGTTTCAATCCTTGTGGATTGGGCCATTCACAGTGCACGATAAACTTGGCCAACACACTTATTTTCTTCAATCACTTAACGGGAAGACTGACTCTCTCCCTATCAATGGCCAATATTTGAAACACTATTTTCAATGAGAATCAGGGGTTGTGCCCTACACTATGTACATAGTCTTCGTTTGTTTATTCTTGTTCATGTCATTTGATTTGCTTCTTTTTTTGTTTATGTGAATAAGTGTTGTCCTTTTCCATGTGTTTGTTTCTGAGAATTCATGTGGTTGAATTATAAGGGAGTCTTGTGACACTTCAAAATTTGGTTAGCCTTTGGTCTGCCATCTTTATGTTGGTTATGTATTTTGGCCAATCAAGTTCTGACAGAAAATAAGATCTATCCATAAGGAGAGTTTTGGCCAAACCATGAACTTGTGTGCTTTCAAGAAACTTTGTATCCTATTCGGTTCTTTATGTTTCAGTGTTTCATGCTTATACAATTAGTACAAAATAAGAAGGGGAGAATATAAATGAGAAAAACTAAATTAGAGTTCTCTATATACTTCTATGAAGGAACAACCTCTCCTTCTCTTAATAAGTTGGGATCCCTCTTTCACCCAAAATGAATAAGTGCCAATGGACAATCCTATTTAAAATAAATAAATAACAATGAAAGAAGAGAAAGGCTTCAAAAATAGAGAGGTGAAGAAAGGAACTCCATTGGCATAGTTTTCAGGCTCATTGGCAGTAAAGCAATGCCAATATTCTTGTAGTGACTCCACCAGGGTACTTTCTAGGCCTACTGGCAGCAAAGAAACACTAGAGATGTAAAATAATACTCTGAAACTCTTGAAATCATGAGCTTAACTACCCTTCCCATATCGAAACATTGTGATAATACTGAATTTTATGTTGAGTTAAATGAAGAGGGCATGATGGGGACTATGTTTTTCATGGGGTAAGTGGGGAAACTAAAGAAATTTTCACAATAAATAAATACTCCCTGAAGAACCAAGGCCCTACAAAAAAGAAGTTAACCATGATAGAGAAGCTGGAGATTGTACCAGTGTGTCGCCAAGTGTTGTATTTTCCATAACACCCTCCAACATTTTGGCCTATACCAAATTTCGCAGCCTTCCTTGGTCTTGTTCATCATCATCGCAAACTTTGAAATTCATTTTATTGTTTTCTTACAATGTTGTGTTCCCTTTTGCAAGTTGGGAAAAGTGTCATTTTTTGGCATGTTGGTTATTGAATTGTATGTATGAGGCTATTCCAGTGGTTCCAAGAGCTCACCTTTGTGAAAATGAGTTGCTATAACCTCATAAGTACCTATCGCAGTCATTTCCAAATATTTGAACACAGTCGCACAAGTGTCGTCACAATCGTTGTAAACTATACCTTTGGTGTCGCACTTGTCATAAACAGTTGTAAAGTTTTCGCATGGAGGGAATTATTATTTTTATGTCATGGATGGTCTATGTTTATTGATTTGTCAAATTATTCTAAGTTTGTGACCATAGTCGAAGTTTCATCATTGTTCACACCGATCTCACCGATCCCGCACATAGTCATTTTCGAAAGAAAAAAAATTCTTGACCAAGCAACCTAGCTTCACCCAGCCTTCCCTGAGTTGGGGACTGTGTAGTCTCAGTCCTCTAGTTGTGACCTTGCTACCTTGCACTACGCAGTTCATGCCTCCTAGGACTGCTGCATTGTGCAGTTTCTATGACCAAGCCTCAACCTTGAGCTATGAAATTGCGCATTCATGTCCCCCAATCCAGCTTTAATTGTGAACTTCGCAACCACAAGCCTCAAGCTCATTCCCTAAGCCCTTTAACCACGCAATACCTCATCCCCCTTTGACTCCTAGAACTGTGCATTAATCTCTCCCAAAGTCCATACCCTCAGCTTGTCCCAATGGCTCTGAAAACTGCGCAGTATTGTTCCTCAGCCCTGCCTGAACTGCATACTACACAGTCTCAAGGCTCAAGGCTTCCCCTTGTCTACCTGAACTGCATACTGCACAGTCTCAAGGCTCAAGGCTTCCCCTTGTCTACCTGAACTGCAAAACTGGGTAGTCACTAAGCCCCTTTTACCAGCTTATCACTTGTTTTAGGCTCATTTTCTGGATCAAAATAAGTCATCTTATGACAGGGTTTTCGGATTGATGTCATCTTTTCATGAGTGAATTTCAGGAACAACTACCCTATCATGTCATGGAAAGATGAATAATAAGGAGAAGAAGGGGGTAATCATGCTCAAAAAACACTCTTACAACTAAACTTGCAAGTTGGTCGATCAGGAGAAAGCAAAAGTACACTAGTTTGCGACCACTATCCAAGACTTGAGACCATTCAAGACTCATTATCACCAAGGCATGCAAAGGTGAAAGAAAAGCTTCTTCAAGAAGAAATTCAACTCTCAGTAGCAACAATGTCTTGGAATTGCCACATCATCAAGCATTCGATGTCAGCATTTTCATGTCATGTCATGTCATGAGTGGTCATATGCCAAATCACTAATGTGGATCATGTATATTGTATTCAAAATGTATTGTAAAGTGGAAGTCTAAAGGACACACATGGAATGTAAAGAGTCATGTAAGTTGAATGATCATGGGAATTCAAACAGCCTTGGGGGTATTCAAAGAGTCACCCTTGGTTATATATACTCCCTCATTGTATGAGCAAGGTACTTTTAACCTTGGTTCAACTATCAAAGAATTAGAGAGATAAGTTAGTTCTTTTGTGGAGCAAGTGGCTCCAACGCTCCACTATTGGAGCTAGTGATGTTCATTGTATATTTGTGTCTTGGAACTTTTACTTAATAAAAGAAGCCGTCAAGGCCAGCACATTCTTAATGCATGCATTATGAATGTTTTTAATACTATTTTGGGGATGTTTTTATTTCATGTTTACTTTCACATGTGCTAAGATAGTTTAACTATTTTGGTTATTTTAGTACTTATCTTATTGAGAATGTGTTGTAATATTTTTTATTGTTTTCACATCCTTGTGGACTATTCTGTAAGAAATTAGGCATGTTTTTCCTATTTATTGGTTGTAATCACTTTCACATCCTTTGTGGACTATTTTGCTCGATGTTAGACGGACCCTTTCGGTTAAACTGTCTATTATTTGGTGGTATTATTACCTCTCTCTTAGAGGTGCGCTCCTTTCTCTCCCCCCGTAGTATAATAACCTTGACACACTAACAACTAAACATTCACTAGGAACACCCCCTTTCTTTGTGAAATTACCTCTGCAATCCTCTCACCTGCTAACAACCAGAGCCAAGGCGAATATTTAAGAATTCGGCAACCAGACCTTTATTCTGGATGGGACTCCTACAGAAAATGGTGTGAGGTATAATAGGGACTTCATACCGAGAAGATCCCCTGAATGCTGGTAGGTCCAGCACTGCTAACAGAATACTAGATCCATCATCGATGAGGGGCTGACATGGGATGAGTTTGAGAAGATTTTCAAGTATAAATACTTGTCTAAACGCTACTACGACAATAAGGAAAAGTAATTTTGTGAACTCAGAATGGGACAGATGACTAGCGAGGATTATGTCACCAATTTTTTGGGGCTATTGAGATATTTTCCATATCTCAAGGAAGAGAAGGTCAAGATCCATAGGTTCATTAGTGGTTTTCCTATGGTATTCAGATATAATATTAAATTATTGGAACTCCAGAATTTGAAAGACGATATTAAGAAGCTAGAGCTTTTCTATGAGAAATAAATCGTATAGCGAAGAGCACTACCAGTCCAAATGTGAGTTGTTCTAGGAAGAAACCAAAAGGAAAATAGAGGAAACATCTAGCTCAGACAGGACATTCTCATCAAAAGGCCAGAAATGTTGTTAAAGGGAATGGACAACAACCGACACCGTCACAAACCAAGATTGAAGGTCGAGAACCACTTATTAAGTGTTGGACCTGTGGTGGGAAACATAAGAGAAGGGATTTTCCTCATCAGAAAGAAGTTGGACCCATAATCTACAGTGCTTAGGAAGCTAGCACAGTTGGCAAAGTAGCCCAGAGTATGCCTAGGATTTATGCAGCATTGGACAACCACCAAGCAGATCACCATACATCCATCATTGAGATGGAATTTAAGGTTAAGAGCAAGTTATTTCTATTTTTATTGATCCATGTTTTGATTATATCTATGCTAGCCCAAATCTTGTCAAAAGGTGAAAATTTTAAAGGGAACTACACCAAGAACCATGGTTGGTTCAATTGGAAATAGGGACAAAGAGAAGGATCGCCCATTGGGTGAAGTCATGTGTATTGGAAATCAGTGGCATGATCACAAAAACTCACTTAAATGTGTTGTCATTGGGTTGGTATGACATATTTCTGGGAATGGACTGGTTGTACGTGCACCAGAACAAGGTGGATTGCTATGAAAAAGCAATAGAATGCTTGGATGAGAAAGGAACAGAGAGAATATTGCAAGGCAAGAAAAATCCCATATCAGTGAGGTTGATCACTTCCATGTAGGAAAAATGCAGTTTTATGAAGGGATGCACATTGTTCGCAATACCATTTTCCAAGGATGAGGGAGATGATGAAGCGAAAAATAATGAGGAGATTGATATGCTCTGGAGGTATCTAGTCTTGCGACAATGTGCAGATGTATTTCCAATAGAGGTTCTTGGATTACCCCCTCACAGAGAGATAGACTTCTCTATTGATATGATACGTGGAGCAACACCAGAATCTAATGCCTCGTATAAAATGAGCACTCCATATTTGTTTGAGTTGAAATTATAGCTAAAATAAATTTTGGACAAGGGGTGCATAAGGCCAAGTGTGCCTCCCTGGGGAGAACCGATATTAGTTGTGAAAAAAAAAATATGGAACTTTGAGGTTAGGTATTGATTATAGAAAACTAAATAGGGTAGCCATCAATAACAAGTACCCATTTCCAAGGGTTGATGATCTCTTTGACTAGTTAAGGGGAGTAGAAATATTCTCCAAAATTGACTTGAGGTCAGCCTACCATCAAATGAGAATCAAGGACGACGACATTCATAAGACTTCTTTCAGAATGAGATATGGACACTACGAATTTGTAGTGGTACTTATTTCATGTGTCTAGTGAACGAGATGTTATGACCGTACTTGGACAAGTATGTCATCGTATTTGTGGACAATATATTGGTATATTTCAAAATTGGGGAAGAGCATGAGCAACATCTAGTGGTTGTGTTACATTTGTTGAGAGAGCACAATTTCTATGCAAAGCTTAATAAGTATGATTTATTCTAGACAAATATGCACTACTTATGGCACATTGTATCCAAGGAAGGCGTATTGGTTAATCCAGATAAGGTCAAGGCCATAAGGGAGTGGAAAAATCCAAATAATGTGGACGAGATCAGATCATTCACGGGATTTGTAGGATATTACAGGATATTTATTCGAAATTTCTCCAAAATTGCGCATCCCATTATAGCCTTATAGAGAAAAGGGAAGATATTTGAGTGGACCATGTTGTGTGCAAACAGATTTGAGCAGTTAAAGAAATTTCTCACCAGTGCACCAGTGTTGATAATTGCGGATCCATACAAATATTTCGTAGTATGTACCGATGCTTGCAAGGAAGGACTTGGTGGAGTATTAATGCAAGAAGAACAAGTTGTGTGTTATGTGTCCAAAAAATTGAGAAAACATGAGGAGAATTACGTGACCCACGACCTGGAATTGATTTCTATAATTCATTCTTTGAAAATGTGGAGGAACTACCTCCTTGGTCGGAATTTCATTCTCATGACATATCATAATGGGAACAAATTTTTGTTTGGATAGTCAAAGTTGAATTCTAGGAAACCCATATGGTTTCCCACGTTCAATGAATTTGAATTTGAGATTAAGTATATAAAGGGAAAGGAAAACAAGGTTGTTGATGCCTTGAGCTAGAGGATCCAAGTAAATCATTTGAGAATTGTAATCTCATGTGTGAAAAATCTGGATGAAAATATCAAAAGCTTGGATAGTAGGATGAAGCATACTAGCGAGTAAAGGAGGGAATGGGACAATACTGTGAGGATGGATACTACCACCTCACTGAGGATGGCTTAGTGTGATTTCAAGGAAAAAATTATGTGCCTAATAATGATGAAATAAAAGGACTGATAATGAGATAACTCCACACTAATCTCTACTCAAGGCACCCAGTGTATCAAAATACCCTCATAGCCTTTAAAATAAGTTATTACTGGCCAAACTTAAATAAAGAAGTAGAATAATTCATGTAAAAAAGTTTGGAATTCCAGCAAGTGAAGGTTGAATGCAGACATCTTACAAGATTACTAAAACCAATCCCCATTCCAGAATGGAAGTGGGATGTAATCTCTATGGATTTCATCATGGAATTACCCAAAACAATGAAGAAGCATGACACAATCATGGTATTGGTGGAAAATATTAGGAAGGTAGCTCATTTCGTTGTGGTCAAATCCACCCACTCTACTAGTGAAATAGCACAAATATTCATAAGATATATCGAAAAGCTACATGGAAACCTCAAAAAAATTGTGTCTGACATAGATGCTAAATTGTATTCCAGGTTTTGGAAGGAACTGTTTGCAGGCTTGGGGACGGAATTAGCATTCAACACCACATATCATCCATAGACCGATGAGAAAACTGAGAGGACCAATCGGATCCTTTAGGACATGTTAAGGATGTATGTGATGCATTAACCCACAAAATGGGAAGAGTATCTTCCACTTGTGGAATTTACATACAACAATGGGCACCAATCATCGATAATTATAAGCCCCTTTGAAGCATTATATGGAAGGAAATGTAATACTCATGTTAGATGGAATGACTGAATCAACAGATTTCATGTAGGACTTGATATGCTTAATATATATGGAACAACAAGTTCAGATCATAAGGAAAAATCTGAAGGTGGCACAAAACAAACAGAAGATCTATGCAGATAGGCACATGATCCACAAGGAGTTCCAAGTTGGAGAACACATTTATCTAAGGGTTAAGCCAAAAAGGAGTTACTTAAGAGCGGGGACATGTGCCAAGATGGCACCACAATACTGCGGCCCATTTGAAATAATTGAGAGGATAGGACCAGTGGCATATAGGTTGGCCTCACCTCCATGAGTTAGAATTCATGACGTTTTTCATGTTTCTTTATTTAAAAAGTATGTGCAAGATTGTAATCATGTGATTGATTGGCCTTTGCTACATGTGGAATCAAATGGAGAGTTACAACCAGAACCAATGAGCCTTTTTAACCATAGGAGTCTCATGCTCTAGAATCGAGCTATAGATAAATTCAAGGTACAGTGGAAGCACTTTGGGCCAGAGGTGGCCATGCGGGAAATGGTTGATGCCATGGAAGCTAATTATCCTTTCTTATTTTATGGGTAAAACAAGTATGTATAATTGTAAATAATATATATATTTGTGTGTATAAATATCCACAAAAACAATATGTGTTGCATTTTAATTCTGTGATTGTACATGGAAAACTTAACACCGAGGACGACGTTCCCTAAAGGGGGAGGGGGCTGTGAAAACCCCATCCGAGGATCCCATGTGAATGGCATCATAAATTCATTATAAATATTGTACGATGAATTGAAATAAAAATGGGGATTGATTGAGGGACACAAATTCTAGAGTTGAGAATGGAGTCGTTTTCTTGGGACGTATTGCTTTCTTGTGCAAGGGAGAAACCTGAAAATGCAAGACAACCATTAAATATTGGTACGTGCCTTAATTTAAGAACAGGGCTTTTAAAATTAAATGAGCATAACAAAGAGGTATGAAATCCCATGTCTCTTAGGAAGTACCCACAAAAAAATTTGGACAAGAATTTATGGAAAAGGACTGTGCGCTGCAGGTCAGGGAGGATGCAACAATTTTGATTGTTTAGGAAGAAACTGAGAAAATGAGGAACATGAAATAAAATAAGGGGATAGTAACATGAGATAGTAACAAGAGAGATGGGAATATAGAGAGAAACAGGAAAATAACGAGAAGCGATGTGGTGTGGAGGAGAAGTTTGACATGAGCTCTCTACAGGTAGTGCCAAAGAGAAGAGAAGAGAAGAGAAGAGAAGGGGATTGGCTCTTGATCCCTGGAGGTTTTGGGTTAAGTTGCTAGTCTTTGGAGTCGTGTAACAACTTGGGGTCCTTGGAGGTTTTGGGTTGAGATATAATCCCTATATCCTTGGAGGTTTAGATAGGGGTCTTTGGATCCTTGTAACAGCTTGGGTCCCTGGAGGTTGTGGCTTGGGATAGAATCTATGGCGCCCTATAATATCTTGGGTCTCCTGAAGGCTATGGGTTGAGATAGAAAACTATGCATCCTTTTAATAGCTTAGGTAGAGGCCATCCTAAGGAAAAAGTTGAGGAAAACCAAAATTAAGACTAATTATTAATGCCTGAATGTCACAACGTATTCTGGACTCCCTAGAAGGGGGTGAATCACTATGTGAGCACCTTGGGGTGATTTTGGGCCAAGAAAAAAGCTTCCAACTGGTGGGATTGAGGAGGAGGTCCTCTGGAGTCTCGCAATTCAGCGATAGAGTGGTGAGTTAGTCTCTGAAGCAAGCACCCCCCCAAACTCTGGAATCTAGTTCAGGGGTGATGGCTGCAAGTAGGTGTGGCTGCATTTGTCTACAGTTGGGTGGAGAATCTTTGTCCCAGATTTAGTTGAAATTCCTACTCCAAGATAAGTAACTTTGTATTTATTTTTAGTGTATGATGAATGATGATACTATGTTTAAGGATAATTGTTTGAATGTAGGGACTACATCGTACTGATGAAGAATCGCTTATGAATTATATTCCTTGTATATTGTGTGATGTATTAAATGTTTGCCTCTATGTATGTATATGTTTGGAATATATTCATGAATGTGTGAGAAAGCTTAAAAGAAAAAATATGTTAACAACTGTTAGACGGCAGACATGAAATAGTTGGTACATAAAATCATATTAATCACATGATAGCTAAAACCAAGTCGTAATACAAAATCGAGAAATGAAATCTTGGGTTAATAGTGGGCTCTATGTCCCTATATTAATAACAGATTACAAATAGAGAGAAATTTTGCATAGCAAGGATTTTATTCACTTGTGATTCATTCGTGGTCATGTTACAAGTTGTTGTGATGCTCGATGAGCACGGATTTAACGTCCATGTAATATCCCTCATGAAAATTCCATGTAATAAAATTTAAAAATGATAACCACAGTTGATGGGACATGTATTCCAATATTAATGATGGGAAAAACATCCCAGCGGATATTCATTTTGGTTATTATGGCTAAAGAAAATTGGCAAAGGTAATGGCAAAGGATTTGGAAAGGCATGAGGCATTAATTGGCATTTTATTTATGGAAATAATTGAAAATAGGAGGAAAGGGAGGTGAAAGTTCACAGGTTGCATGTGAGGAGGAAAATAATGGAAAATGAAGAAAACAAAGGCCTCATTAATACAAATTCTTTTCAGGATCAGTTGGTAATATTTTGTTTAGTTCAATTTTGGAGCTCTCTCTCTCTCTCTCTCATACTCTTGGACACTTAGAGTATACTCGGAGCACCCTTTGAGAGTGTGGCATACTTGGATATTTGGAGAAGGAAAGCACAACAGGAAATCAATATCAGCAGCTATAGCTGGAATGATTTGTAGGTATCGAGTTGCATGTATTTTTTCATCACTAGTTTTGGCATGTATGGTATTGCATTTGGTTTCTTGGTTATGATCTATGATTTGCATGGAATATTTACTGGATTGACAGTGGATTTTCTTAGCCTTGCCATTTCCTAGATAGCCCTAGCGTTGTAGGTTATTTTCATTGTTTGTTTTTTGGTTGGTTCTCATGTTCCAAAGTTGTGGGTTAAGTTATTAGTTCCTGGAGCCTTGGTTGACAAATGATCTGGATCCTGGCAGACAACTATTGGGTTGAGTTACTAGTCCTTGAGCCTTGCTTGGAAAAATTCTCTATAGCCCTAGGTGGGTTGAGTTACTAGTCCTTGGAGCCTTGGTTGGACAAACTCTCTCGAGCCCATAAATAGTTGGGGTTGAGTTACTAGTCCTGGAAGCCATGGTTGGAACAAACATTATGGAGCCCTAGAATAGCTTGGGTAGAGACCAATCCATGACGGTTGTGATGTCCGACCATGAGTTGGAATCACTCGTTGAGGGTTGAGGTGGTTTGGCCTATGGAAGCCCTGGATTGGTTTTTATTGATGTGTTTGATGAGATCTCACATTCATGCTTGGAATATGGCACGGGGGTGATTGGATAAAGAGATATTTGGCTCAACCAATATATGGTCGGGTGGAACATGGAAGTCCCATCTCTGGTTGGTTTTTACATTCATTAATGAAGAGATCATTCCTTTGGTATTTGATGTACCGATGTATTGGTTATTATGTGGATCCTATTGTTGTTGAATCCATGGTATTTATGTTGTTATTATGTTGGTTATAAGCATGTATTTTATGAGTGATGATGTATGGATCTCTCCATTTTTTTGCTTGTAAATGAATGCACATTGTATTTATGGTCAAATAGATTATATTGCAGCTAGTTATGTAAGGGAGCAATGCTTCTTAGTGATTCTCATATATGTATGAGACCCCTAGGCTCAGGTATGTTGTTTACACTTGTAATTTCAATGTTTATGACATGTTTGAAAAAATGTATGTCATGGCTAGGAGGGGTCTAGATGAGTTATTATTTATGTGATTGCTTTTGTATCATTGTCCAGTTGTTATTTATCATCTTTGAACTTTTCATGAAGTTCTGGGCAGAGAACTGGATTATGGGCCTCAAAAGGTGGCTCAAATCACAAGGTCGTTAGCACGAATCTGATTATTTGGGGCCTTGGCCACTGGCATGCAGTGTTATTCTTGTGGCTATAGCCTCCTGGACGAAGGCATGCAAGCTTTTTCCTGCAGCTATGGCTCAAAGAGGTCAAATGTCAGTGTGATCCAGGGGTAAGAGGCTTAAAAGGTTCAGTTACCTCTTGGGTGTGATTTTGTCTTTGTACAAGGTTTGTATGTTGTGTTTATGTCGGTTCCACTTCCTTAAGGTAACCTAGGAGGTTGAACCTCAATATAGTATCCTCTCGTCACATTTTTACCCCGATTGTATGGTTACTTGGGTAGATGTGGGAAGAGGGTGTGTTGAACCTCATAATTATCCTCTCTTTGACAACCTTTCTCATCTCTTTCCCTCACTTTCTCATAATATCACAGACCCCAATCAATGATAAATGCTAGGTTCTGTCTTAAGGACACATTAAAATGATTTCCATATTATATTTCCATGTTCTTGCTATTTGGATAGATTTTTTCAATTTAGCTACAGAATGCAGCCTGTTCCACAGCTAACTGTGGATTCCATAGCTACTCTCATGGTCTTGCAGGTTCCAAGTGTCAAATGAATAATTGGGCCACATAGGTGTTTCTAAAATCAGCTCTACATGGATTCTATCCTATTCACTCAGTCCAGATCGACAGAAAAGCAGGCCTACGATCATGGTCAAATGCGTGGTCAAAGTACGCTATCCGAAAGCAGCATGATCCTTGATTTTCTCTATCATAGCAAATCAAGAGCCTAACAGTCCTATTGCAAGTCTAATTCAAGTTAGCCACCTGTAGCAAGTTTATCTCACAAACAGTTATGTATTTTCCTTTAAATATAGGTTGTAAAAGGCCAAGAACACAGTTTAGATTTTAAGTGTTAAGTTTAAGCTTTTTGTTGATACTCTATATTCAAACTTCATTTTATCATAATACAAAGTTCGTGTTGCTAATGACTGTTTAATTACATCCTTAACCAGCTAGCATTTCAGCCAAATCAATTGCAGAGGGCCCTTGCACTGGAGGAGGTTTTTCATTTGTTGTTTTTAGTTTAAATTCCATTTCTATGTTTTTAAGCAAATCTATTTTCTAATTAGGTTGATGTTTCATTTTAGTTTTTTATCAATAGCATAACATTAAATCACAATTGTGCAACCTTGTTCTTCTAAGATATTTCATGAAGATGGATAACTTTGTTTTCAAATCGAATTAAGATTGAAGTAATAAGATTACACAGTTGCCTAGTTTCCTTACTGTTTTGTCTTTCATTTCCTTGGAACAGAATTGTAAATTAATTGTGTCAATATATCTTTTCAAGAGCCATTTCAATATGATGATCCTAAACTAAATGGTTAAATTTATAATTCATACAGTGGTTGAATTTACTATGCACATTGTTATTTTCTTTCTAGGAACTTAGAGACTAAGGCATAATTGACTTCTCACATAGCATATCAAGAGGGTAACACTTCACAATTGAATGTTGCAGAAAACTCAAGTATACATTAGTTATTTTTAGATTAGTCTTACATGCTTTCATATTTTTCTTTCAAATCCTCACTTAATTGCATCACTGATATTCCTAAAATTCATCCTAAAAGAGATTGATTTAATCATGTTTCAATATTTAATGGTTGAATGTTTAATGAGAGCAATTACTAAGTTACCTTTTGCATACTTTACTTAGTTTTCTAGAACATAGGTATAATTGGTTACTTAACACTATCTTGAGAATATCACACTTCATAATTGAATATTGGAAGTAATTAAATATACATCAGATGTTTTCATTTCATTCTTTTCTTACTATTCTAGGACATTAGAAGTTAAAGTAAAGGCAGTTACTTAACATCATCTCAATAAGTTCATACCTCATAATTGAATGCTAAAGTAACCAGAAGTACATTAGTTGTTTCATTTTCTGCTTTTACTTAAGACAAACACTATAGTTTCAATCTTAGTTTTAGAATTATATCCATGGAATAAAACTAATGATAAGATAAGATAGATGCTCTATTTTCCAAATTAGGACTTAAGTAGCCAACAGTTTTTGGTTTATTTTTATGAAAATTAGACTAACTTAGGAACACTTCCTTTTCTTCCTTCTTAAAATTCATTAGATTCATTTAAATCTTTCATAGTTTTTAGATTAGACATTCTTAGACGTCAAAGAACAAAAACCCCCAAAACAACATAAAATACAAAACAACGAAGTAAGAAACGGGTTAACTAAGCGCATACAATCCACCACACTTCATCAGTTTACAAACCTCGGTTGATAATTAATGAAAGAAATTTAAGACATTAAATTGACTAAACATTTTGGCGTTGTTGCCGAGGAAGTGTAATTAGATAACCTCATTTCCTACATCTAAAAAAATGATATGCATAGAGAAAGAGACTCTAGGGGCAAATTCATAGCTAGAGGCAAGAGTTTAATCCCTACAACAACACTCACTGCACCAAGACAAAGAAGTGATACACCTCCATCTCAAGCTCATATTCCATATTTCACTAGCCATAGACTTCCTGAAGTTCTAAGGTCATAAATCCAATTATGAGGATCCCATACTTCATCTAATGAGACAGTCTTAGAAGAAGAAGATCCTAGGTCTCCAACAGAAGTAGTAACCTTTTTCACCTCTACTGGAGAACACATTTTAGCTGAAAATTTAGAAATTCCTAGTGGAGAGGAAGAAGAAGAACCTTTCTTCAACATACTATTGATAGAAGAATTGGAGGAAGAGCAGTTAAACTTACAAGTTGACTCTCATATCAGCTCTGAAGAATCTATAATGGCAGGAAGAGGAGAGGAATGAGAAGGACAAGGAGAAGGAGAAATGGAGAAAATGTAATATTTGGAGGAGGAGAAATAGGTAGAGGTAGATGAGGAGATAGAGGAAGAGGTAGAGGAAATGTAGAAGGAGGTAGAAGAAATAGGGTAATTGAGAGTTCTTTTGGATTCCTTATAGTTGATGAAGATACAAATGCCACCGTGAAAAATATCTCACCTTTTGTCCTCCCAAACTTTCATGGATTGAAAAGTGAAGACCCTAAAACCTTTTTGTTTGAATTTGAAGTCTTGTGCAGAACTTATGATTATTTACAAGGCTCTCAAAAACTCAAAATGTTTTCTTCAACATTGAAAGGAGTAGCTCTAAAATGGTTCATGATTCTAATCACTAGGTCTATTAGGACATGGAATGATATGAAGAGAGCATTTCTAGAAAGGTATTTGAATTATTGCATACCTATCAATCACAAGGATGAAGTGCTTAAAATGATGCAAAGGGAGGATGAAAATTTGGAGGATTTAATTGAAAGATCCAACTATAACATAAAAAGAGAAAAAATGGATAGTCTAGATCAATACACTTTAAAAGCTCTTTTGTTGAAATCCATTATAAATGAGTGGATATAAATCCTTAACATAATGGGGAAGGGGGACATCTCTCAACTCCCATTACCTGAAATTGGGGAATTATATATTCATCTCTCAAGAGGAAAATAAAAAACTGGGAAAGGTCTAAGAGATCCTGCTCTTGCTAGGGTAAATAAATCTACAACTGGAACAGTAAGTAGGGCAGAATTTGGAAACTTGCTTGATGAATTTAAAAAAAACATTTTAGGGAGTCTTAGTGAACAAATAGACACCCTTAAGTTACAAAACAAGCAGAAAGCCGAGATTGATGCTTTAGCTATTTTCTGTCCCAA
Source organism: Pinus albicaulis (assembly GCA_034641835.2). Classification (NCBI taxonomy): domain Eukaryota; kingdom Viridiplantae; phylum Streptophyta; class Pinopsida; order Pinales; family Pinaceae; genus Pinus; species Pinus albicaulis. The sequence goes on along the minus strand of CM076569.1, from coordinate 877,271,160 downwards.
ATGTAGAAAGAAGCATGCTTTAAGATAATTTCCTCTTGATGCAAAAGTCATAGAGACCTGTATGATTTGTTCAAAAAGTCATGAGACTAAGAGTTGTCCTTCAATTCCTAGTCTTAAGGCTATTTTTCAAGAAGAAACAACTTCAAATCCAACAGATTCTCTTTGATTTGTCTCTAGAAGGCCATGGTAGGGGCCACAAACTCAAGGTTTTAATAACCAAATGTATACTCAGCTCCCACCAAACTGGAATTCTTGGCAGCAACCTTGGCCTCAATGTCAATCTTAATCTCAACCTTGGGCTCAAGGAATGAAAAATCCCTATGGAATATTCTCCCAATACTAACAATATCCTCCATCATATCCAAACTATCCTCCCCAACAAATTCCTCAACAAAATCAACAACCCCAACTCAAAAACCAAAACCAAAATTCACAACTCTCACTACCATTCCCTCAAAGACCAAATCAGTTACCTGCCCAACCATTACCAAACCCCAACAATAAAAATCCTCAAAATACCTATATGATAGAAGGACATCAATTTCCAACCTACATGATTACTCCTCTAGATCTTAATGATGTCCAACTTAGATCTGGTAGGATATTAGAAAAGAAAAATCCTTTTGTAGTCATTCAAGAACAAGACAATTCTGAGGAAGATTCTCTATAGCCCAATAAAAGTTTTAAAGAAGGAACATCTCTTCAAGACCAAAATTGTAAAAATGAAAAACAAAAAGAACCAATAAACTAAACTCCTATCATAGAGCAACCATTGGTATCTACTTCTACACCTCCTTTTCTTGAAAGATTATAAGTTGATAGAGGGGTAGAAAAGCATATTATGTTGTCTAATTATGATTTTCTAGATGAATTAAAAAATGTTTGTATCAAAATCCCTTTGTTACAAGCCATCAAGGAAATTCCAATTTTAGCTAAAACAATAAAGGATTTGAGTATGAAGAAACCAGGAAGAAAAACAAAAGAAATAAAAATAATTCATCTCGTAGGAAAAATACCAGACATAATGATGGGAAAATTTTCCATTCAAAAATATTTATATCCAGGAAGTTCAATTGTAAAAAAACATATCAATGGAGTTTAAATTCCAAATACATTGATTGATTTAGGAGCATCAATAAACATCATGAGTAAGCAAGCCATGGAACAACTCAAGCTTCCTAATCTTCTTTATACACCTACATTACTGCAATTAGCAGATAGATCTGTAATCAAGCTAGATGGTGTGTTAGAATATATTTCATTGTCCTTAGATTCTTGGGAGCACCCTATTAATTTTATGATCTTAATCCCTAAGAACAATCTAGGAGGACATCCACTTATATTAGGAAGGCCTTGGTTGGCTACAGCTAATGATTTCATTCGCTGTAGATCTGGTGACATGTGTATTTCTGATGGTAACTCAACTAAGAAATTCACTTTATATCCTCCAACAAGAACAATCACAGTGAGAGATGACAAAGAATGGATTGATGATGAAAATGATATACAACCTCTCTTTACTATTTCAACTATTAGTGAAGATAGTCAAATCTTAAATACAGTATAAAATTTTGAATCATCTCCAAAATATGAACATGATCAATTTCAAGAAAAATCCAATATTGAATATTTGTCATCTAGACAGATGTCTCTTTATTCTATGGAAGATTTTGGGAGCTTTACAGTTGAAATATTTCTAGGGAAAACCTTGAACATAAACAATAACTTGGAAAAATTACAACAGGAAAAGCTAATCAAAAATTTACAACAACGTTCTTCTGCATATGCATGGGAATACACTGACATGAAAGGAATTATTCATACGACTTGTATACATCACATCTACATTGAGGGAATTTGCAAACCTATCAGACAACCTCAGAGAAGGATGAATCCAAATCTTAGGGAAAATATGAAAGAGGAGTTGCAAAATTTGATAAATGTAAATTTCATTTACCCAATTTCAGACAGATAATGAGTTTCTCCTCTAGTGATTGTGCCTAAAAATAATGTTAAATGGAAGATATTCATTGATTATCGAGAATTGAATAAATATACCCTAAAATATCATTTTCCTTTACCTTTTATAGATCAAGTGTTGGATACATTAGCAGGTAAGAAGTATTTCTCATTCCTGGATGGTTTTAGTGGTTACGATCAGATTCAGGTAGCACCTAAAGATCAAGATAAAACCACATTAACTTTTCCATGGGGGACTTATGCCTATTGAGTACTTCCTTTTAGATTGTGCAATGCACCTGCAACATTCCAAAGGGAAGTACTAGGAATTTTATCTGATCTAATACATGATTGTGTAGAGGTGTATATGGATGACTTTACAGATTATGGTAATACATTTGAAGAAGCTTTATAAAATTTTGAAAATGTTCTTAAAAGATGTAAGGAAGCAAACCTTTCACTAAGCCTTGAAAAATGTTTCATGATGTTTATAGAAGGGATTGTCTTAGGACATCACATTTCAGGAGATGGAATTAAAGTTGATAAATCTAAAGTTGAAGTCATATCCAAACAATCAATTCCAAGTTGTCAAAAGGATGTTAGAATTTTTCTAGGATTCACAAGGTATTAAGAATATTTATAGAAACTTTCACCAAAATAGCATCCCCACTCTTCAAACTACTCACCAAATATTGTGAATTCAGTTTGAATCTTGATTGCCAGTTAGCATTTGAGACTTTAAAAGCAAAAAAATTCTGAAGCACCCATATTAAGTGGTCCAAACTGGAAACTACCTTTTCACATTTCAACAGATGCTTAAGATACAGCTCTAGGAGTTGTATTAGGACAAAAATATTTGATCCCCTATGCCATATATTACACAAGCAAGAATTTGACTCCCACAGAGTTAAATTACACTGTAACTGAAAAGGAATTTTTAGCTGGTGTTCATGCTATCAACAAATTCAGACATTACATAATAGGCTATGAAACCTTTGTTCATACAGATCACTTTGCAGTTAGATACGTAATGAATAAATATATTACTAATGGCGGAGTTACAAGATGGTTATTACTCCTGCAAGAATTCAACATTACCATTCTAGACCGATCTGGAAAAAAAAACACAGTTGCTGATTTCTTGTCTAGAATCCAAAATATCAAAGATGACACTCCAGTTGAAGATAAATTTCCTGATGAATATATTTTTTCAATAACTACTCATACTCCTTGGTTTGCATATATTGCCAATTACTTGGTTATAGGGAAATTACCTTCACATTTACTTTCTAGAGAGAAAAGAAAAATCATTCAATTAAGTGAAAGATACTCATGGATTACTAATGAATTGTATAAGACAGGTCCAAATCTCATTATCAGAAGATGTGTTCGAGAAGATGAAATGCCTGAAATTCTTAAAGCATGTCATGATGAACCTTGTGGTGACATTTTTCTGACAAGAGGACAGCCTATAAAATTCTTCATTTATAATATTATTGGCCATCCATCTTCAGAGATGCCAAATAATATGTCAAAAGGTGTGACAGTTTCCAAAGGGTAGGGAAACCTACTCCTTCAAATGAAATTACATTACAACCTCGGGTACTCATTGAACCTTTTGAAAAATGGGCCTTGGATTTTGTTGGACCTATCAATCCTCCATCTAAACAAAAGAAGTATATTTTGGTGTGTACTAATTATGTTAATAAATGGGTAGAGGCTAAAGCATTACCTTTTTCTAATGAAGGATCTGTAGTTAATTTTCTTTTTGAGGATATATTCACTCATTTTGGTATTCCAAGAGAAATTGTAATAGATCAGGGAACTCGTTTTACATAAAAGGTGGTGAAAAGGCTTGTGGAATATTACAAGATCAAGCACAGAAAATCCACTTCTTATCATCCACAAGCAAATGGTCAAGTTGAATCTACCAATAAGGTGATTGAAGGAATTCTCACTAATACTGTACATCTACACAAAAGAGATTGGGTAGAAAGGCTTCCTGAAGTCTTATGGGCCTACAAAACTACATGGAGAAACACAAAAGGACATACTCCCTATGAACTTGTTTATGGAAAGAAAGTCTTGTTCCCTATAGATTTTTAGATCAGAACCTTCATAATGGCAGTCCAATTGGGACTTGATTTATCAGAAGCAAAAAAACATAGATTGGAGCAACTTAATGATCTAGATGAAATCAGACAAGATGCAGTTCAAAGAACCAGTATAGTCCAGCAGCAAAGGGATAAATGGCATGATAATTATATCAAGAAGAAGAATTTTCAAGCAGGGGATTGGGCACTTTTGTTCGATTCCAAATTCAAATATTTTCAAGGAAAGTTTCATACTCATTGGCTTGGGCCATATGAGATTGAAAAAATCTTTGATAATGGGGCAGTGAAGATAAGAACAATAGATGAAGAAAAGGTACCTCTTCTTGTGAATGGTCATCGGTTGAAAGTATATCATAAACCACTTTCAAAAGAAGAGTTTGTCAAGATTTTCCAAGATAACATTGATATGAAGTTAGTAAAATAAGAATCCTTCTTCTTCACTAACTTAGCTTTTATTTTTCCTACATTCATAAAAAAAATATAAAAAAAAACATAAATAAATATAATAAATAAATAAAGTGTATAAGTATGAAAACCAATCAATGATTGGTATACTTATACAGAAAATACAGGGTGAAAATTAGAGATTTCTGACATCCTATATTTTCCATTTTATTTTCTGTAATAAGTAGTGACACAAAGCTACATTCATTGCAGTTCATAATCTGCAATTTCATTTCATTTTTCAGTTTCATTCCATCTCACTCCACTTTCATTCCATTTCATAAGTCATTCCACTTTCATTCCATTTCACATTCATATTTCATTTTTCATTTCATCTCACATCTATATTCCATGGCCATACTTCATTATTTTTACAGAGTACATTCTACAGTTGACTGTATTCTGCAGCTCACAGTATTATGCAGGTGATCACGTTCTACAACTGATTCCATTCTGCAGCTAATTTGATTCTGCAGCCACTTCAGCAGTTCTAACACATGATGATTGCAAGGAATTGAAGGATTATGTTTTGAAGAACAACATGCTAAAAAGGGTACCTAAGGATCAACACCAAAGGAAACAAAAAACGAAAAGGTTAAGTTCTAAAAGGTAAAGTGCAAAAATTTATTTTAATAGCAAGGTTAAAACATGAAACATGTATAATATGAACATTCATATGTTTCCTTGAAAACTCATCATTTGATTTGATTGCAATATCCATCATACTACATATCAGCCACATCCTCCGTATTAAGTTTCATAACGTCCCATAATTAACTCCCTTGTTGATGACTAACGATCATGATCTATGACGTGACATACTTGTCTACGTCTCTCCAAGACCCCTACCATCTATTTATTCCTACAAACCCTCCATAACCTTTCATCAGATCCACGGCCAATTCATTTTCATAAAACAAAAGGGTAATTCTGAAGGTTGAAGAACTCTGCATAGTAGAAGAATGGGGCTCATTGTCAGATCAGAACTGGTGGGAGCAAAGTACATGGAAGGATACCCACAACTCAAATAATTGTTATAGAAAACTGGATGGCTTAGGTTCATATAGAAATTTAATGGTTTTCATAAGGAGATTACAAAATCCTTTACTCGGTCTTTTGATGGTACCGAGGTAGAAATTAGAGATATCAAGTTTGCAATGACTGAGTCATTCATGGCCGAGGCTACAGAAATTCCAAGGCACGGTGAAATATGGCTCAAAAATAAGGAGTTCCACAATGAATCATGGAAAATAATACTCAAAAACCTAAGTATGGATGTCTCTATTTTTAGAAAAGGTATCCCCAGTTCAGCTCTTAAAGGTAAATGGAGAAACATGCTCTTGGTTTTACAAAAATTTATCACTTTTGAAGGAAGGTTTGGTTGCATGTATGTTTACCATATCCGTTTACTGATGAATTTCCTAGAAAATGGTGAAATCGATCTTCCTTTTTTTCTGCTAAATAGTTTAAAAAGGATGGCCTGAAATGTGCAAAAGAGAATGCAGTTCATAGATACCACCATGATTCATCATGGGTTGGTAAAGATACTGATTGAGTTTCATTTAAAAATCATAGGATATAACTGGGAGTATTTCCTTATTAGAAATCATTTTCAAGAACCACCAGAGTCACCTAAGGAAGATAATGTCAGAAGAAGCAGAATAAAGAAGACTGATATAAATGTTGAAAACAGACCTGAACCCTCATTACAGAAGAATGATGAAAATTTAATCTCTGAAGAAATGACAAAAATTAGGAAGCAAATCAAGACAAAGGGTAAGATAGGAAAGAGGAGTAAGGTTACAAATGAGGAGAATGAAATTCCTCCAAAATTGAGAAGAAGCTCTAGACTCTGAGGGTCTATGAAGAAAATATTATCAAAAGGGACAAAGCTTATAAAATTAGATGAGGAAACCCCAATACCATCTCCTGTTAACATTTCTCTTGCACACAGTCCTCAAAATTCTCCTATTCATCATTTTGAAGGTAGCCCAGGCAGAAGATCTCCAGGCATAGACCCATTTCAACAACAAATATATGATTATGTAGAATAACTGGAGAAGAAAAATGCATCAATGAATCCAGAACCTTCTGTCAATCCACAAGAACCTCTATTTGATGCTCTTAAGAAAGATATTTATGAACTAGAGATATTGAACAGACATATCAAACAGGATAATGAGGCCTTGAAGCAGTAAAACAAGTTGGACAAGGTAATTCATGACAATATCATTCTGCATCAAGGATTGTGGTATAATAAAAATAGGAAATTGAAAAGAAAGAACAAATTACTACACAGAGCAGTCATTAACCTCAAGTATAAGCTTCTTATGAGAAGACCCAGGATGATAGTCACTTCAAAGAAGAACAAAAGAAGGACATTGGATGTGCTAGCAGAAGTATCTGAGCAAATGCAGTAGGGAAGAAGAAATCACAATTTTGGCAAATTTCATGAGGACATGCAATGTTTTTGCGGTGGGGGTATGTTGAACCTCAGAATTACCCTCTCTTTGACAGAATTTCTCATCTCTTTCCATCACTTTCTCATAATATCACAGACCCCAATCAATGATCAATGTTAGGTTTTGTCTTAAGGATGCATTAAAATGGTTTCCATATTATATTTTCATGTTCTTGCTATTTGGATAGATTTTTTCAATTTAGCTACAAAATGCAGCTTGTTCCGCAGCTAACTGTGGATTCTGTAGCTACTCTCATGGTCTGGCAGGTTCCAAGTGTCAAATGAAGAATTGGGCCACATGGGAATTTCTAGAATCATCTCTACATGGATTATATCCTATTCACTCGATCCAGATCGACATAAAAGTAGGCCTAAGATCATGGTCAAAGGTGTGGTCAAAGTACATTATCTGAAAGCAGCAGGACTCTTGATTTTCTCTATTATAGCAAATCAAGAGCCTAACAGTGCTATTGCAAGTATAATTCGAGTTAGCCACCTGTAGAAAGTTTATCTCACAAAAAGTTATGGATTTTCCTTTAAATATCGGTTATAAAAGGCCGAGAACACAGTTCAGATTTTAAGTGTTAAGTTTAAGATTTTTGTTCATACTTTGTATTCAGACTTCATTTTATCATAATACAAAGTTAGATTTTCCAATGATTTTTTAAGTACATGCTTAAGCAGCTAGCAGTTCAGCCAAATCAGTTGCAGAGGGCCCCTGCACTGGAGGAGGTTTTTCATTTGTTGTTTTTAGTTTAATTTCCATTTATCTATTTTTAAGAAAATATGTTTTCTAATTAGGTTGATGTTTCATTTCAGCTTTTGATCAATAGCATAATATTAAATCACAATTGCGTAGCCTTATTCTTCTAAGATGTTTCTTGAAGATAGATAACTCTGTTTTCAAATCAAATTAATATCGAAGTAATAAGATTACATAGTTGCCTAGTTTCCTTACTGTTCTCTCTTTCATTTCCTTAGAACAGAATTGTCAATTAACTGTGTCAATGGATGTTTTCAAGATCCATTTAAATATGATGATACTAAACTAAATGGTTAAATTTCTAATTCATACAGTGGTTGAATTTACTCTGCACATTGTTATTTGCTTTCTAGGAACTTAGAGACTAAGGCATAATTGACTTCTCACATAGCATCTCAAGAGGGTAACACTTCACAATTGAATGTTGCAGAAAATTCAAGTATACATTAGTCGTTTTTAGATTAGTCTTACATGCTTTCATATTTTTCTTTCATATCCTCACTTAATTGCATCACTGATATTCCTAAAATTCATTCTAAAAGAGATTTATTTAATCATGTTTCAAGATTGAATGGTTGAATGTTTAATGAGAGAAATTACTAAGTTGTCTTTTGCATACTTTACTTAGATTTCTAGATCATAGGTATAATTGGTTACTTAACACTATCTCAAGAAGATCACACTTCATAATTGAATATTGGAAGTAATTAAATATGCATCGGATGTTTTCATTGCATTATTTTCTTATTTTTTAGGACATTAGAAGTTAAAGTACAGAAAGTTACTTAACATCATCTCAATAAGGTCATACCTCATAATTGAATGTTGAAGTAACTAGAAGTACATTAGTTGTTTCATTTTATCCTTTTACTTAAGACAAGCACTGTATTTTTAATCTAGTTTTAGAATTAGATCCATGGAATAGAACTAATGATAAGATAAGATAGTTGCTTTGTTTTCCAAGTTAGGCCTTAACTAGCCAACAGTTTTTGGTTAATTTTTATGAAAAATAGACTGACTTAGGAACACTTCCTTTTCTTCCTTCTTAAAATTCATTAGATTCATTGAAACCTTTCATAGTTTTTAGATTAGACATTCTTAGACATCAAAGAAAAAAAAACCCCCAAAACAACATAAAATACAAAACAATGAAGTAAGAAATATGTTAACTAAGCACATACAGTGCACCAGACTTCATCAGTTTACAAACCTCAGTTGATAATTAATGAAAGCAATTTAAGACATTAAATTGACTAAACAGGGTATCATAGAGTGGTATCAGATCATGGTTCAACCCTTGGACTAGATGGACGGTGTGTTGTTCATGTTTTTCTGTTGGTTGTATATGTGTTTCTCATACCTATGTTGTATGTGCTTTTTGCATCCATGTTGTGTTGTCCATGGTGGTAGTGGTGTTGTTGTCAACATGTTGAAATGAGTGTCTGACTGTTATGTGTTGCTCATGTTTTTGTATGGTTCATGCACGCTTGCTTACATATTGTTACATATTGTACATGCATTTCTTGCTTATGCTAGGGTTACATATTGGTCATGCTTCGGTGTTATCCGTGTATGCTTTCTTGTGTGATGTCATATGTTGAACATGCATTGGTTGTTCATGAGTGGTTATACATGTCAAGTGGGTGCATATGGTAAATTTTGCATTGGTTTGATTAAGGTTTCTATGCATAAGTTCATTGTATGCAATTAGGTCATCATGATGATATTGGTATGTTATGATGCCAATGTGTTGGCTGAGATAGAGCAGGAGATGCAGATCATCAAAGTGACACTGCAACAATGGAATTTGGGGTAAGATCACATCATCATATAAGTTTGTATGCTTGGCAAGGAGGTATTTGATTCATGGTTGTTGTAAGCATTATGGTTACTTATATTTTTTTCATTATATTATTATGGTTACATATGTGATAAATGCTAGTTGATCAGTGTAGTCATATGCATTATGGTTATGTGTATGGCTTTCATTCTATTATTTTATGGTTACATACATGATAGATGTTAGTTAATTAGTGTGATCATATGTAAATGCATTGGTTATTCAAGCATGTTATTAAATTGATGACTATGTTTTATGTTGTTGATGAATATGTTGATGTTAACTTGTAGGCAACTCGATAATTATGTTATATGTTGTTGATGAGCATGTTATATGTTGACCTATTGTTGTTATATGTTAGTTAACTTCATGATTAGGGTTATAATATTAATATATTGATGTTATATGTATCATACTAAATTGGATTGGCGTAGGAAAATGGTTAGGGTTATGACATTCAAGTATGATTTGACATGTTTGTGTTATTGTGTTGTACTTATCTACATTGACTGTTCAGATGTGATTGTTATGAATGAATGACAATTATGAGTTTATTATGTGAACTTGTTAGCTAGTTACTATTATGGATATCATGATCTTATTTATGATTGAGTTGATGTGTTGTGAATTTATGTCATGCTAATCTAGATTGATTGTGTAGACAAGATAGCCTCCCCTGAGATACATTGAGGTATGAGTTTTCTTATGTCATATACTTGGTGCTTGAATGTTTTGAATGTTTGATTATGTCATCTAGTTGATCTATTTTGCATGGTATGTTTACAAGTTGTTTGAATGTTTGATTAATTGCATGATATGAGTATATATTTTTGTAATATTGCATGAAGGAATGATCTTGTTTTAAGATGGTTGTGCTAACACATATGTGTTGAGATAACCGGTATATACTTGAGTGTAAGTAGGTGATAGTTGTAGCATTCTGTATTATGACCGATGAATGTGATTTGATTTTTTATTATGACATGGTTTTTAGTCTTGGTAAAGGTTGTTTTCAAATTGATAGATATTTTGTCTTGATCTTTGGAACATATGGCTGACATGTGTGTTCAGTTACAAGGTAGCGTGTTTGGCACAACAAGGTAATATAACTAGTATATTTTTATATTTATTTATGCACCGACAGTTATGTGATTATTGTAGTATGATGTAGTGAATTTCATGGCAAAGAGACTTCCATTAAATCTTGAAGAATGCTCAAGTTTATAGTTCCCTTGGAAGCATTGGAAATCATGGGGATTGAGTCATGATGTTGTTGTGTGTATATTGTGTATGCAATGATAGGTATATATGGTTCTATGTACATGTTATATATGTGGTGCTATGTACATACCGTACTATGCACATGTTGGATATGTGGCGTTGTGTGCATATGGTGTTGTGTGCATGTTGGATATGCGGTGTTGTGTACATATGATGATATGTACATATGGTGTTGTGTGCATGATTGTACTTGTGGTGTTGTGTGCATGTGGTGATGTGTACATGTTTTACACATGGTGTTGTGTGCAGGTGGTGGCGTGTACATGTCGTGCATGTGGTGTTATGTACATGCAGTGTCGAGTACATGTCATGCATGTGGTGATGTGTACATGTGGTATTGTGTGCACATTGTACAGGTCGTGTAGTGTACATTTGGCATTGTGAATACGTTGTGCACATGGTGTTATGTACATGTCATGTTGTGAACACATTGTGCAAGTTGTGTTGTGTACATGTGGTACTGAGTACATGTTGTCCATATGGTACTAGTATACATGTGGCATTGTGTGCATGTTGTACATGCCTTTTTGTGGGCATGTAGTACTATGTATGTGCATGGTGTAGTCGTAGTGTCGGGACATGTGTATTAATTGTGTTTTACTCTGTATATGTATATGTATTGTGTTTTCTTGTACACCGAATGTAGGTTTATCTGTTGTGTTGTATTTTACACCAGGTGTAGGTGTATGTGTTGTCTGCCAGTGTAGGCGTATGTATTATGTTGTATTTTACACCGGGTGTAGGTGTATGTGTCATATGTCGCTGTGGGTGTATGTATTGTTTGTTGTTTTACACTTGTGTGGATGTACTGTGTGTATGTGTACATATTTGAAAAGAAGCAAAGGCATCGGGTGCTTTCTAGTTGTGGCAATCGATTGACTGTGTGTACAGAAAGAACAAAGGCAAAATTAAGGACTAATAAGGATAAGTATCGATATTTTATTTTAGTTATTTTATGCATGTGATCTACGATTCTTATTTATGATGGTTACATATATTTATGGTTATGATTTATGATGATTCCATGAAATTCATGATTTTGGTTTATGAGGGTTGTGTTTTGATCTAAACAGATGTGATATGTTTATATGTGATGATTTGGTCCAGATGTTAGTTTGACTTGTGTAACAGGAAGTAAACATGATTGCAAGTGTACCTTGTTGACGAGATACCAATGAGGTATGATGTGTATTTATTTAAATTTGTTTTGAATCTAATGGGAATTATGTGCTTGGTACAAGAAAACATGGAAATTCCCGTTTGGGATGGTTGAAACTGACTGCAAGAACTAGCAGCATCAGTAAAAGGAATTGGAAACAGGCAACAGTACGCTAGAAAAGCATTACATGAGCAGGTTCATTGTGGGACATCGGTACTCAATAGTGTCCATTGATTTCCATGAGCATTCTATGACTAGTATGATGGTCTCGAGGCAGGGATATGCCTTGGCTTTTGTATCTTCTGATGCAAGGAATCCTTTCCAAGGGATGGACTTCCTGGGATGGGTGTGCCAACGGATCTTGGAAGGTGAGTGATTACACATAAGGGGGTAATCGGATTGCCCGAGGGACTGTGTAGCATAGAATGGAAGGTCATGGATGGATTTGTTTTGGTCATTAGCATTTCTGGATGGAATTAGATGCACATTGGGAGTGTACCCTGGTACAGTGAGCCGATAATTGTTCACTACGATTATAGTAGCACAGGATTGTAGTGTTGGACATTGGATGCATACTTTGACTTTGGCAGTGGATTCTGGACTTCCTGGGAAGGATTTGAATATTGGTACTACTTTGAGGGTGGATGTGTGAGCCTTTGGATTCCCTTGTTGTTGATACGGGCATCGTATCCTTTTATTTGTTGGTTGAGAAAATGTGTATATGTGTATACTATTGTAAATACTGTAATGAGTTGTGTTATAAAGCTCTGGTACACAGTATGATTGTCATGATGATTTTTTTATTTTGAGCAGGTTATTCATTGTAAATATTGCAACGAGTTGTGTTATAAATCTCCATAGGCAGTATGTTTTACTTTTAGTAGTTTGTTGGTTTGTAGGTGTCATTGAACATCAAGGACGGTGTTCCCCCAAGGGAGAGGGTTTTTTAACATCCCTGGTGAAAATTCCATGTAATAAAAGTTAAAAATGATAACCACAGTTTATGGGACACATATTCTAAGTTGAATGTTGGAAAAAACATCCTAGCAGATGTTCATTTCGGTTATTATGGCTAAAGGAAATTGGAAAAGATAATGGGAAAAGATTTGGAAAGGCATGAGGCATTAATTGGCATTTTATTTATGAAAATAATGGAAAATAGGAGAAAAGAGAGGTGAAAGGTCATAGGTTGCATGTGAGGAGGAAAATGAAGAAACTATAGGCCTCATTAATAAAAAGGCTTCTAAGGATCAGCTGATAATATTTTTTTTAGTTCAGTTTTGGAGATCTAATTTCTCTCTCTCTCTCTCTCTCATACTCTTGGACACAAAGTATTCTTGGAGCACACTTGGATATTGGCTCAAGAAGGAAAAGGAAGAGTAAGAAAGTGCAAGAGGAAATCGGGATTAACAGCTACATCTGGAATGCTTTGCATGCATGTTTTCCTCACTAGTTTTGGCATGCATGGTATTGCATGTGGTTTATTGGTTATGATCTGTCATTGGCATGGAGGATTATCTAGATTGATAGTGGATTTGCCTAGCCTCTCCATTTCCTAGATATCCATGGTGTTATGGTTTTATTTTCATTGTTTTTTTTCTGGTTGGTTCTCATGTTCCTTAGTTTTGGGTTGAGTTATTAGTTCTTGGAGCCTTGGTTCGACAAACACTCTAGAGCCCGACAAATAGTTGTTGGGTTGAGCTACTAGTCCTAGAGCCTTGGTTGGAAAAATGATATGGAGCCCTAAGTGGGTTGAGTTACTAGTCCTAGATCCTTGGTTGGAAAAATGCTCTAGAGCCCGGAAACAGTTGGGGTTGAGTTACTAGTCTTGGAACCCCTAGTTGGAAAAAACACTCTAAAGCCCTGGAACATCTTGGGTAGATACCCATCCATGACAGTTATGATGTTTGTCATGATGTGGAATCACTGGTTCAGGGTTGATGTGATTTGGCCTCTGGAAGCCCTGAATTGTTTTTTATTTATGTGTTTGATGAGATCCCATATTCATGCTTGGAATATGGCACAGGGGTGATCGACTGAAGAGATATTTGGCACATCCAATCTATGGTTCGGTGGAACTTCGAAGTCCCATCTCCAGTTAGTTTTTACATTCATTAATGAGTCCTTTGGTATTTGATGTATCAATGTACTAGTTATTATGTGGATCCTATTGTTGTTGTATCCATGGTATTTATGTTGTTATTATGTTGGTTATAAGCATGTGTTTTATGAGTGATGATGTATGGCTCTCTCCATGTTTTTTCTTTTAAATGAATGCACATTTTATCTATGGTGAAATAGATTCTATTGCAGCTAATGATGTAAGGGAGAAATTCTTCTTAATGATTCTTAGATAAGTATGAGACCCCTATGCTCAGATATGTTGTTTACACTTGTAGTTGCAATGTTTTTGACATGTTTGAAAAAATGCTTGTCATGGCTAGGAGGGGTCCAGATGAGTTCTTATTGATGTGATTTCTTATGTATCATTTCCATGTTGTTATTTATCATATCTAAAAAATTTATGAAGTTCTGGGCAGAGCACTAGATTCAGGGCCTGAAAAGGTGGCTCAAATCCCGGGGTCGCTGGCACAAAACTAAGTATTTGGGGCCCTGGCCGCTGGCATGCAGTTTATGCCTACGGCTATAGCCTCCTGGATGCAAGAATGAAAGCCTATGTCTGCGGCTATGGCTCAACGAGGTCAAAATGTCAGTGTGACTGAGTTGTAAGAGGCTTGAAAGGTTGGGTTACCTCCTGGGAATGTTGTTGTTATTGTATAAATTATGTATGTCATGTTTTTGTCGGTTCCACTTCCTTAAGGTCACCTAGGAGGTTGAATCTCATTAAAGTAGCCTCTCGTCACATGTTTACACTGGTTGGCTGATTTCTTGGGTAGATGTGGGAAGAGGGTGTCACAGTCCAAGGGGGTTTTCCCTGGTATCAGTTGAGCCACCAAATTTACCTAAATTTCTTTCATTAGGTTGTATATATGTTGTTGGCATCATAAAGCAATAGTCGAGGCACCTTAAGGCTCTGTGCATCTGCATGGATCTGTTATTTGGCCCAACACAAGGTTTGGCACTGTCGGTGTGTGGCATGAGAGGTTGGATCATCCCTAGAGTCTACGTCAAGTCTTTGGTAGGTAATCCACGCATGAGCACATATGCCTCCCATGGGGACATTCTCTCCTTATGGAATGGATAGAATCATGTGCCAGGAACTCGTTGGAGAACCAGTCACTCAAGCTCGAGAGGGATAACATCATAAATCTCCCTAGGCAACTAAGGGAATCATAGTGAACCTGTAAGTCTCATCTAGAGTTCTACCAGACTCTTGAGAGAAATTCATAGTCAACAAGGCTAATTCAGGAAATATTGTGCAAAAACAGAGCTAGCATGCAGGAGGGTTGAAAATTCCTCCTTCTAAGGCACTGCACCGTCCGAAATA
This sequence comes from Pinus albicaulis, assembly GCA_034641835.2. Lineage (NCBI taxonomy): Eukaryota > Viridiplantae > Streptophyta > Pinopsida > Pinales > Pinaceae > Pinus > Pinus albicaulis. The sequence goes on along the minus strand of CM076569.1, from coordinate 877,255,691 downwards.
GGAAGCCTTCAACTTAGTCATAACAGGAAGGAGTAGGAAAGCCTTGTTGCAACTCAAGAGTAGGAGGCCATGAACTTATGGGAAAAATTGGGTTAATCTTATCTTCAGAATGGTCAAAACCCTAGTCAAAGAAGACTCTTGATTAGTGGAAGGATATTCCCTTCACAAGATTGGTCAGAATGACAGGGTAGAATACATTAGGGCGGGAAGTCGAAAAGGTAATTTAAATTAGGAACCGGGGACTTAATGGTAGAATAGCATCGGGGATTTGTCAAGATACGGTGATGGAAGTTCTTTCATTACCTGTACAATTTGGTGAGGTATGACTATCGTGAGGAGGGGCCACCCCAAGAACTCTGAAGGTCGAAACCCCAATGAGTTGCGCGAACGATTCTTTATTGTATCCTAGGTTCATGGGTCCAACCACCAGTGGGCAACTAGTACGAATTTCATTTTCCAATGGATTCCTTTTCCTTTCTTCTGGAGACCATACTGGCATGAGGTCTTGGGAACACGTGGTGAGTAGTGGAGCATCCTGAGTGTCCAGTTGAGCTCAGGGCTTGTTTGACACCACTTGGGAAAGGTTATACCCCGCAGGTCAGAACCTCGTAATGACGAAAAGTTCTGGGTAAATACTTGTGGCGGATAATGTGAAGAAATGACGTGGAAGCTTCCCATAGATGTGGAAATATATTAGCTGAAATTTTGGGTTACGGGGTGAAGGCTCAGTTCATTAACTCCAAGCACCATGAGAACCTGGAGACGTAACACATCAACTGAGAGGATCATTTCTAGGGGGAAGCCATACATTGGGATTTGGTGTGTCGAGAGGCCCCAGAGTTGCCTCAATATATATATTTGTGTGTGTGTGTGTGTACAGAATAATAATAATAATAATAATATCATATTACATAATCAAAGGAAATAAAGTTTTGTGTAAAATATGTACCCATCCCTCGAATGTAATTGAAGGGGGCGGGTTACATAACAGGTGGGTGTTAAAGGCCTGTCATGTGATTTATGACACTAAGCATAATCAAAGGAAATATTTCACTAAACTATGGTTCACATGGACAAATTTGACAAATGTGTGAGAGGATTTATTAGTAACTGGATGAAATATATCATAGAAAAACTAAATTTCTAACTCAATAGGACTTCATGTCAACAATATTGCCACTTTTTTATAACCATGAACCCATTTAATTTTCTCTATACTAGGGAGAAAAGTGAGTTAGTTTACCTCAAAATCTTTACATTTTGAATCCACCCATATTTAGAGCCTAGGATTCCTACCTTATATTCACACAATGTATAATATTATTCCTCATCCATGTTGGATTCTAGGTCACTAGGTAGGATTATGTTACTTCATGAACTGTGGCTTTCTTATGAGAGTATGAGCACAAAATATTCAAAATATATAAGGTTTAAATTATGGTTCATCCCATTAGTATCTAATTCTTGTGAGATACTTGCAATAGGTTCCATATAATTAAGATAAGCAATCCCAAGCTTTAGACTTACGGGACTTACTACAGGTAGATGATATCCATCGAGTAAGAAAAACTCATTTACACTAGCTAAAAATGATACAACTATTCTACCAATGCATCCTTTAAATACCTTGCCACTAAAGAGGTTAGTGAATCCATTTCTACCCTGAAATAGACATGTCATATTACCAACCCAAAGGAAATAAAAAACAATTTTCTTTTCCAATCCTCTGCAAAGTCAATTAGATAACAAGAAGTTGCCCAAAAATGCTCTGACATTGTACCTCATAACCTTTTAGAAAAGCAAAGGAGATCATGTAAGATAATATTATCTCTAGATGAGATAATTATAACCATTCATGAAGTGCATGATGATAAGTTGCCCAACCTAGATGGATTTCCTTGTAAGTTCGATGAGGCCATTTAGGATTTTGATGGGTTGGACCTCTTACAAGTTTATAGTAACTCTCTATCCAATCGGTCCAAGGAAACAATAATTAATCAAGGATTTATTTAGTCCATATCTAGAGTATGATATGTAGGTATTAGAAATTGGACGCCTATCCCTCTACTCAATACTTCAAAAAAAAATCTAACCAAAGATCTAATCTTGTGGTTGAAGCATATGCTTTCCAACCTTATTCAACTTAAGAAAATTGACTTTATCAAGTGTCAATATTTTTTAGCAATGTCATTGCGATTTGGGAAGGAATGGAATGGACCCAAACATCATGCTTGTGTTTTTTTTCACCATGATTAACTTTTAGGAAACATAGGACCAAGTAAAGTGGCCCTTCATCTTGGATATGCTTAATTCCCTATGGTTTGGGCCATATTTTCTCTCTTCTGTTGATCCAACCCCCTTGGTGGATGCCTCAATGTCACATATCCAGTCCCTTAATGCATGATAAAGGATACAAGGAATTTATACCTAATCTTAAAGGTTAATTTATGGATATGGTTTTGTCAAATTATTGCTTCCTTTAAACATCTTAAACCTCTTTTTTTATACCACCATCATCTTTTGGTAGTCAAGAGCTTTCCAACTATATAAATTCATCCAAATCCAAACTCACGACAGATAACTATTCTCATTAGAATATTTGTCCCTTTATTTTATGTTCACATTCATACAATCCACGTGTCATCACCTTAGTGGGCCATAACAGCCTGTCCAATGATAAGGATCTATTGAGAATTGATATTATCATTAGAAAATACAAAAACATGAAATTTCTGATACTCTAGTTATTGATATTTCGAAGTCCTAATAGCTAACAGTCAATACCTGACACCATGCCATGTCAACCTTCCACACCAACATGCCATGTCATGATAGTATCAAGTTCCATTAGTATCAGAAGGAAAACTAGTTATTCGGTGTCCCAATCTCTTGATACACGATCACCTGATACCCTGAAAGTAAATATCCTATCAAGTCAATACCCAACCTCCTAACATCCCAAAATTTGATATCCTGATAAACCAATACCCTAACAAGTTGATACCAAATCTCTCGATATCCCAATAGTTGATATCCCAACACCTGATACCTGATCATCCAAAAAAGTCGATAAATTGAAAGTTACTTGATGGGAACTTATTTGTTATTTAACAAACTTTCTTGTTAACCGAGTCACTAAGCCACTGATAAAATACTAAAATTATTTTCAAAAACACTCACGCGATCCAATAACAGACTATCAATTGTCATAAATCCATTGTTCCCCTCAACTAACATTTTTTTCCACTAGGTCACCAAGCCATTAAGCCCTTGGCCCACTAGGAAAATAAAAACTTCTCTCACAACACTCACCAACTCAATTAATGTACATCAATTGAATTTAATAGTCTTTGTTGATCAGCCAACATTTTGCATCTATCAATATCATGGGTTTTCAATAGAGGTTGTTCAATATATTACCAACACATGATAGCATGACAACTTGAACACATCCTTTGAGCTTAAGCACCTTCCAACTAAGCTTTGGTCACAACCTCTTGTTGAATCGTATAATCAAGGGCTAGGGTCAAAGCTCCAATCCTCAAATTTCCAAAACATTCACTATCAACCCCAAAATTATAATAATTTTTCTCCACTTCCCAAGCTAGTTTCAATTGGATGGTGTTTTCATTAATTCCTACGTCGGTCCTTGAAATATCTTCATATTCGTCTACTTTTCATTGGTGGAAGCTCCAATGGTAAACATGTCCTAAAGCCCAAATTACTAATCATATTTCTCTAGAATTTTTGAAGAATTTGAGGATGAAGAAAAATTAATTTGCTCGCTGTAATATTCCTAAATTATCCTACAGCTAATTGGAATATTAAATTTTTTTTTATTACTTAGATAGGTGAATAAGTGGGTAGGGAGACCCATAAATATCTTTATTGTGAATAAAACCACTTCTCATGTGAAATTGGATCATCTTTCCAGCTCAATAAAGGACCCTAAGGTGTGAACAGGGGCTAAAACATGTGGTTTGGGTCAACTTTGATCAAATCAACAACGTTGTCATGGAGGAGTGGACATTAATGGAGGGACAACGCAGTTTTAGATGGAGACACATTGCATGGAAGTAGTGTCATTAATGGATGGGGCTTAGGGTTTGGAAGCTCATATCTTATAAAAGGAATAGGATGGTAGCCATATTATTTATCTTGGTATATTTTATATTTTGATATATGGTCTGTATAGACATATAGCTTTCTTCAGTTGTTTAGCTAAGATTCCATGTGTTGTTTAGCACATGATGTTCCTGATCGGGAATCCCACCTATTCCATTAAGGAGCTCTTAGAGGAGTTTTCACTATAATTCCACAATCAGGCATTTGGCCAAGCTTCAGTCTCATATACAACATAGTTCTATTTAGAGTTGGGTTGTGTTGCAGGGGTGTAGCAGTAGAGGAGAGAAATCTCTAATTTTTGAGCTTATTTTCCAGTGAGGGGAACAACCCTTCATCTATTGAGTTTCTTGGGTGTTGTTGTAGCTGATAGATCATTCCTTCAGCCCCATATCTGCAGCCATTCCCAAGGAGTGCGTAAGTCGGGCAGCAGCAATGCAGTGAGCAACTAAAAAAAAGGCCGAAAATCCAAACTTAAAATCTGGCCAAACCATTTATGGGTTTTTCTGGGTTTTTTTAGTAGAATCCATGATTTAAAAGCACAGATCATTCTGAGCACTCTAATAGCCTTCCGCACATGGCTCTTCTTCATAATAATAGTAGTTTCCAGCGGCAGCAGCTGTAGCAGAACACATTTCCAGTGCTTGGTATCTTTGGTGTATTTCATCCATCTTGTGTCTTAAGTGCATTCCTTTTGGAGCACTATGTACTTTCATTTTATGTTGATATATAATGATATGGCTCAGCTATTTTCTACCCATATTTATGATGTTTTGATGTATTCCGGCATTTTTCCAGTTCTACATGTTTAATTCTTATTTTACCATAGTTGGAATTGTGCATATGTTCTATATTCATGTCTTTTCCATTTTGGAATATCACAGTGGTATCGGAGCATAATCTTGGCTCAGCCTGTGGATCTTAGTCGTTATGCTATCAGAAGATTAAGAAGAAGGAGAAAGAGATCAGAATGATGGAGAGAATGAGTTTTATCTCATCTCTTTTCAGATCTAAGAGGGACCTCACCAAGCAGGTCAAGCAAAGAAAAATGGAGAAAAGCCATGAAACCACACTAGGGTTTCAAGATGAGGAAGGTCCATGTACTTCCTATCAGCAAAAATTAGATCCGGTATTGCATAAATCTCCAAAGAAACATGCTATGCTCTTTCCTTTTGAAGAAGAAGACAAAAGGCATGGAGATGGAGGACACTTAGATCATGAGATTCTAAGTGAGTATCTTGCAGAATATAATTCTCAACCTAGATCTTTCAAGGAGAATATAACTCTCCGACAGTTCATTCAGCTCAAAGAAGAAAGAAGACCTTGCAGCAATAGAAGAATAAAGGGCAATATATTTTTATTATCTACCTTTGATGGGTCATCCTCATGCACAGCAAGAGCTTGGGGAATGAGGTTGGATGCATTTTTCCTACTACATCCCGTAGGAGAGGAAGAAGTTGTTGACATTGCAGCGCAGCACCTTGAGGGTGAAGAAAAAATTTGGTGGTTCAGCCATTTGAGTCATGCAAGAGTGACTGCATATGCAGATTTTACTCAAAGGTTGATCAAGAAGTTTGACAAGAAGAAATCAGAGGAGAAGAGGCCTTCACCACTACTTGATGTAGGAGAAATTGCATCAGGAGAAAGAATGCTTCCACCTTTGCAAAGTGGTCTTGATCTCTTGACAGTTAGAGTCCCATGCACTATTCTAGAGATGTGTGAGGAGGAGGAGACTTGTACCAGCGTTGATGCAGCCATAGAAGAGAAGCCATCATCATGAGTAGTTGGGGAATCCATTACACCAAAAGGAGGAACCCTTGTAGTAGTACAAGATGTTCCCAAGCTTTACCAAGGTATGCACATGTTTCCACTTTCTATTATTTCAGCACATCATATCGAGGATTGTGGGAATGTACTCTTGCATGACCTAGGGTCAAAGTACATTGATGATTTGGAGCAGCAGACTATCACTGCGCTGAGCAGCCTTAATTTTTTCAAGGAGGAGATATACAGTCATCCTAGTGTATCATTGTTGAGATGCACACAACTCTTGGGGTTGGAGTGTAGATTCTTGGAGGATGGGATGAGTATTGTCCTGAACCATGCCATGCTGAACTATGTGTTCAACATTGAGTATCTTAAGACAACAGATGCACCATTATGGAGATCAACAGCGCTGTCATTGAACAACAGTGATGAGTTGGGGGCCCAACCATTAATGGAGCATTCCAATGACCTTTCTACATGTATAGCAGAGGATAGGCAGAGGGTTGATAGAGGGCATCTTATGAGGGATGAAATCTTCCATTATTACGATGGACACTTCTTGATGAGTACTTCACATTTTTATGAGAAAATTTTTCCTACCACTTATTTGGATCCTTATGAGGTCAACATGGTCATTGATGAGTGATCATCATTTGGAGATCTCCAGGAGATTTCATTTCAACATCCCATGAAATGCAAAGATAGAAATCTGATTTGGGAGGATGGTATTCTCCATTGGAGGGATACATATTTTGAGCATAATGTTAGACACTCACCATTGGTTGGATGGGTGATGTTGATGAGAAAGAGGTTAGGAAGCCACTTGCAGATTTATGACACCGGGAAGCAGGAGGCAAGACTGTGTTGGTTACTCTTGAAAGATTTTTGTCATCATATGGCACATTCTATTCCAAATAGTAGGTTGGTGGATGGAACTTGGCATGGAACTTATATAATATGGTAGCAAGGAGTTTGGGTATATTGGGGTGATGTGGTATCTTTCATGTCAACCATCATGTTGTTGCTCCATATTTTATATGGTGATGGTGTGGGGAGGCAACAGGAGTTGTTGTTGCTTTGGTTGTTCTTGGGAGGATATGGACTGATTTCCTTCCATACTTTTCATAATGTTGCAGGAGTAGGTGATGGCACTATCATGATGCAAAGGGGATACTCCTTAGCCTTGGAGGATCAGGAGGTACTTCCACTTTGGAAGGAATCTCCCATACATAGCAGCATTATGATTGATGGCTTTGGCATGTGGTATTTCAAAGGATGGAGCTATGAGATGACAGGAGCCTTGTCACAAAGGCCAACAAAGCTGTCACATGGGAGCTTGGGTTTGTTGATGGAGTGTTCCGAGGATCACTTCACATATGATGCACTTAATGAACAAGTAGAAGAAAAGAGTGATGGAGTAGTAGATGGGGACATCTATTACCATGATATGATCTTCTTGACTTGGATCCCCAAGTATAAGGAGAATGCCTTGCATACAACACATGGTTCATTCCTTTCCATGGAGATATGTCATACCACTATGGAGGGCTCATTCCTTGACTTTGTTATCAGTTTACTCTCATTACATGGTAAGAAATATGTTTTTGCATTTATTGATCATCTAACACAATATTTTTATTCTCTTACCATCTCTATACAGTGCATTGCTCCACAAGAGAGCAAGCCTCTATTTGGGCTTCATGGTCATTTTTGGACCAACATCTACGATGAAGATAGCCATTTCTTGTATGGCTTTGGGCAAGTGTTGTACTATTCCTGTGTGCTCAGTTGATATAAAATGCCATGTACTATTTACTAGTAGATGAGATGACATGCACAACTAGCAAATTATTTGACGACAACTTGCGACATCATATTCTGAAATAGTAGTTGCTAAAACTATGTTGTGACCACTTGGGAAATTGTTGGTACCTTCCAGCACTACATAAAACCTTTAGTACTTTCCCCATTTGGATCCCATATGATGATATTGTCATATTCATTTTACATGGGATGATCTGGGCAAGAACCAAAGAGTGGATCTTTGAGGATCCAACTTCCTTTTTGCCTCTTGAAGGCAACATTATTACAGCCCAAGTTCAACAGCATCTCTACACTTATCATAAGTGGAGAGAGAGAGAGACAGCGTGGGATGGAAAAATTGATCCATCATGTTCAACTATAAAACCCACCTTCTTTGCAAGAGCCTAAGGTGGAGGATATGTTTCATGAGTTGCAATGTTCGAGGGTAACTCACTTTTTATGGATGATAGCTTCGGGATGGAGGCTTCACATGGGAATAATAGTTCCCAATATATTTCAGATTCCATGCCTCAAGAAGGCCTATAGAACACACATAGTTTCTTCCATGGGTATTCCACTTGTTCATGATGAGAGCCATTTGGATTTTTCACCAAAGGAATACTTATACACTTGGGAGGAGCAACTTGGAGACTATTGATGAGACATCATCTTGTTCATCGGAAGAGCTTATCACATGAAGATGCTACAGGAGTAAGAGGAGAGGCTCTTCAGTTCGATCCTTACATTTGATTGAGGACAAGCAACATTTGGGAGGGGAGGACTATAATATTCCTAAATTAGCCTACAACTAATTGGAATATTAAAGTTTTGTTTTATCACTTAGATAGGTGAATAAGTGGGTAGGGAGACCCATAAATTTCTTTATTGTGAATAAAACCACTTCTCATGTGAAAGTGGATCATCTTTACAGCTCAATAAAGGACCCTAAGGTGTGAACAAGGGCTAAAACATGTGGGCTAGGTCAACTTTGACCAAATCAACAACGTTGTCATGGAGGAGTGGACATTAATGGAGGGACAATGCAGTTTTAGATGGAGACACATTGCATAGAAGTAGTGTCATTAATGGATGGGGCTTAAGGTTTGGAATCTCATATCTTATAAAAGGAAAAGGATGGTAGCCATATTATTCATCTTGGTATATTTTATATTTTGATATATGGTCTATTTAGAGATATAAATTTCTTCAGCTGTTTAGCTAAGATTACATGTGTTGTTTAGCACAGGGTCTTCCTGATCGAGAATCCCACCTCTTCCATTGAGGAGCTCTTGGAGGATTTTTCACTATACTTACACAATCAGGAATTTTTCCAAGCTTTAGTCTCATATACAACATAGTTTTTTTTAGAGTTGGGTTGTGTTGTAGGGGTGTAGCAGTGGAGGAGAGAAATCTCTAATTTTTGAGCTTATTTTCCAATGAGGGGACCAACCCTTCATCTATTGAGTTGATTAGGTGTTGTTGCAGCTGATAGATCATTCCTTCAGCCCCATATCCACATTCATTCCCAGGGAGTGCGTAAGTCAGGCAAAATGTAGTGGGCAACTTTAAAAAAGGCCAAAAATCCAAACTTAAAATATGGCCAAACCATTTCTAGGTTTTTCTGGGTTTTTTTAGTAGAATCCATGGTTAAAAGAATAGATCATTATAAGCACTATAACAACCTTTCATGCATGGTTCTTCTTCATAATAAAAGTAGTTTCCAGCAGCAATAACAGTAGCAGCACACATTTCCAGTGCTTGGTTTCTTTGGTGTATTTCAGCCATCTTGTGGCTTGAGTGCATTCCTTTTGGAGCACTATGTACTTTCATTTGATTTTGATATATAATGATATGGCTCAGCTCTTTTTTGCCCATATTTATGATGTTTTGATGTATTTCGGCATTTTTCCAATTCTACATGTTTAATTCTTATTTTACTGTAGTTGGAATTGTGCATATGTTCTATATTCCCGTCTTTTCCATTTTGGAATATTACACTCGCATTTCCATTGTCGTCGTGTTTTCCTCGTCATGTTGATTCCAAAGGTAGGTAGCGCACTCCATAACTCCTCACGGTTAAGGAGATATGCTTTGTCAAATTTGAAGCCCCAAAAGTTGGTTGAGGAGCCCAAAATTTAATGTTATATGGCAGCTCTTATATTGGTCAAGATTGGCATTAATAATTTAATAAGTTCTTGATTAATTCATACAGGTCTTGAGTTATCCTAATCGACTCTCCATTGTTAAAGAAATATATTATAAAATGATAAGTATGCATGTGTCAATTTTTTTTTGTAAGCTTTATAGGACCTCTTCATTCATTCATGTTCAAAGGCAGGTAACAATCATGAAAGATTTTCGGTGGCCTTAACCTACCCATTGGGAAACCAGGTATGTTAACCATCATAACGCATTATAAGCCATCCAAAATCTCAAAATTTTGATTCTTTCAAACTTGGCCTTATAGGGTTGAATGTATAAGCAGCAGTTTTCAGGTACATCTATATACCTATAACAATTTTCACTATCCGACATATACAACATATATAAATATCGAAAAAAAAGGACTTTATCATACTAATCTCTAATCATCTTCAGAGGACTCCACTAGAGCAAGGTCCTTAGCACTATGCTGTAACTCATCTTGATTTTCCTCTATTCTCAAAGGAATAAGAAAATCTTAGGGCAAAAATTTAGGTTTTTGAAATTTTTATTAAACTATGATTGTGCATTAAGCTGCGCTAATCATATTTTAATGTAAGAAAAAAATTTTAAAAGGTGGGTCCTTCTTTTAAATTTGACAATAGCAGAGTCATGGGAATTTAAACATTGGTTATGTTTTAGGGTGCAATGTTAAAAGGGAGCGGGGCCCAGTAGATAGAGAAAACCTGACGGCATAAAGTGCCTGACGGTTAGCCCTTCTAGAGCCTCTGCATGGAATTTTTGCGATCAACTTTGACCATAGATCGATGACATACGATGGTTGCGGGGGGGACTTTGTCGGGTTTCTCCTGTATAGGATTCTTCCCTCATTTGATGACAGCAATCGAGCAAGGGTTGTATAACCATTCTACCTTTTCCTATTATCAGTTATCATCTCTCAGCCACCACATCAACCACGTCACCCGTCAACTCATTAGTCGTCTTGTCACCATGCCATTTTTTTTAAATTTATGACGAATTTAATTTAATTTTTGTTTCCCACCTGTTGTTCCATTTTACCTTAAAAAACCCATTATTCATTCATTTTAATCACTTTCATCCTATGCTTACACTTTCGTGGATCCAATTGTGCACAATTCTAGCTCCAATCAGCATTTCCACTATTACCCAGGTATTTATACGACCTTTCATCCTTCAACAATAATCAAAATGTCTAAGAAGGTTGTTTTAGTGGGTTCTTCCTCCCATATTCCATTAAGGGATACTGAAAGAGATATTTTCGATCCAATTTTCTCCATGAATTATATATAAACCTAACAACACATTCTCAACAACCAAGCAGAGACTCATGCATATGCAGCTACTTTTAGGTCAGGTGTGTTAGATGTTATGATTCCTCAAACCCATGTGTTTACAGAGTTTACATATTAGCTTGCCTCTGCATTATATCCTCAAAAAAAAAAATTGATGAATAAACAAGGAGAAAATGTCTTCGAGGTGTCCTCTCTGATGGTTCAACAAGCATTATGATTTTCTTCTGCAAGTTCTTACCTCCCTTTCTCCGAAGAAACCTTGTTTTCTACTTTTCAAGACTTTCCAACAGTTGATTATGCTCAATTGTCTTTATTTTTAATGTTTTATGGGAAGAATTTACCTATGGAGCCTTCTCATTTCCATTTAGATACTTTTGTTAAGGATTTTAGACATGTTCTTCAAATTCTGGCCAAAATATTAGGAAGGTAAGAGACTAATACTATTGATAAATATATTTTAGGAATGTTTAGCTTGATAATGAATCCTGAAACATTTTTTGATATACCCGCATTCTGGGGAAACATAGTTAATTCTCAATTGACTGGTCTTTCCCTCACTGGATGTTTCATATTATCGTACTTAATTACTTATCTTTTTTTATATACCCATGTAGAAGAATTCATGAATCTGAGATTGAACATTATGGATCCCCATAAGAAGAATAAGTCAGTGGTTTCTTGGACTGATATAGTAAGAGATGATCCAAAGGGTGAAGGTTTGATGTTTTTCATCATTGCCTTTTTATCAGTTTTATATTATATTATCAATTTCTTACGTGCACCTTGTATATTTCCAAAGGCCTAGTCTTTCCTTCACCTTAGTAAGGATGTCAAAGTAGGGTACTGGCTTTCATTTCAATATTATGTAGAGATTAGAGTGTCTGGAGTAGATGTTGCCCCTTTGTGCCTATGAGTTTGTTTTCATTAGAGCTCATTAGGCAAAGTTTGAATGTGGACCACATACATTATTTTCCAGCCCAGAAAGGGCATCTTTTTAAGTTTCCAAGGACAGTAGGACCCTTTGTTGTGAACAACAAGCAAGCTATTGGAGAGGTGTAGAAAGCTCTGGAAGATATGAATTTGCAGTTGGGGGAAAAATGGGCATATGACCCTTATCATTTTATCTAAGGCAGAAGAGTAGAGAAATCTTATGCTCCTTATGTTCATGAAATTCGACCAGAGATTGAAAATTTGACCAATGGAGGACAAATTGTTGGAAATATGATGCAGAGTGTTGTCCTTGATGGCAACCCACTGAATGAAGATGAAGACATGCGACTGTTGACATGTGTTGTCCTTGATGGCAAACCACATGATGAAGTTATGCTTGACTTGATGGACTTAGTAAATGATGTAAATCTGATGTGATATAATGTTTGTTGACAATATGATGCTGAGTGTTGTCCTTGGAAGGAAACCCATCTGATAAAGATGATGACAACTTGCTTGATGAAGTTGTGCTTGATAGAATATGGTTTGATGAAGGAAATCTGATGTATCTACAGTGAGTACAGAAGGCAATGAAGAAAGGATTTCAGCATGTGCTAGATTCTATGATGAAAAAGAGTATGTCTCGAGGTATACGCGGATTGGCCTAGGGGAAGTCGCGTATGCACGCGGAAAAGAACGTGCCAAGTCGCGTATGGGCTAAAGCGCTCAAAAAGTGCAAAACCAAGGGTAACCACCATGGTATTGACCCATGGTATTGGGTAATGATCCACCTAATAGACCCCGTCCAGTGTAGTTTTGGGCTCATGGTATTGGTTTGGCCCATGGTATTGAAAAAGGGGCTCATGGTATTGACAAAGGGTAAACATATATAAGGAGAAGTAATTCATTGTGCAAAAAACAAGTGTGAGAGAAAGATGTCTGAGCTTGAATGAATACTTCTCTGTGAAGTATATCTGTATGGAAAGGGTAAAGGTTTGATGATAGATCTAAATCTATGAAGCACTTATGAAGAAATGATGAAGCGGGATCTTTAGATCTGAAATGTACTTGTATTTGTTAGATCTGATTATGGAAGGCTTAGATCTGTGATGAGGCGAGCATCTAGGTGAACATCTGTCTGAAGCAAAAGGGTAGATCTGAACTGAATATCTGATCTGATGAAGTATGCTGCTCTGCAATGATTGAAGATCTATACGCTACTTCGCCGCGGAGGAAGCGCGTATATCTCTGACGCCTTCGACGAGAAACGTATGCGCATGACCCGTTTCTGTTGAGTATCTGTTGTTCAGTGGACGGAAGGCATTATATCACAACGATATCGGTGAAGCACAGAAGATTTTTTGAAGCAAAGAGGTATAAATATATGATACGATTACTATTTGTGTTTCTGCTATCTGATCTGTGTTGATATGTATCTGTTGATGATGTATGTTTGTACTTAAAAGTATGGAAAGGGTTCGGTCTGGAAATATGATGAATTGTGGCCTGCAAGTTGTGTTCTATTGAAGTTGTTGGATCTAGTGTGAAAATTGATGAAACGTGGTCCAAGGTGGTGCTGAGGGTTGTAGCCTTCAGTCAGGGGGTTGTAGCTCCCTTCCAGGAGAGGCTGGTAAACGAGATCAGGGGGTCGTAGCTCCCTTCCAGGTGAGGCTGGTAAACGAGTCAGGGGGTTGGAGCTCCCTTCCGGGAGAGGCTGGTAAACGAGCGCAGGTGGGTGCCTGCGTGCTGGTCAAGTCTGCGCCAGCACATATGTTGTAAGATGTTTTCTCTATAATAAAATATTGAAGGCTGAGCAACTGCAGCGGTGGTTTTCTCCAGATTTGGGTTTCCACCTAAAAATCCTGGTGTTCATGTGTGATGCTTTGTGTGATGGTTTATTCTGTTCTTACTGCACCTGTTTACTGCTTATTGAATATCTGAAGAATAAATGATGGAATGGTTTAAGTGAAGATTTAATGACATATCTAAATCTCTATGTATACGCTAGTTTCATAAAGGGGATCCGCGTATATACGCTAGTTTACTGAAGGAAAGTAGCGTATGGGTTTTAAGGAATGAAAAAGTAAAAATATTTGATTATGCAGTAAATACTGATTCACCCCCCCCTCTCAGTATTTTTCCCAACAATTGGTATCGGAGCCGGGTCCTTGTGCAGAAGCTTGATCGCTTAAAGGAGATCCGTCGCAATGGGAAGTCAAGAAGGAGTAATGTCTATAAAGCCACCTCTATTCAATGGAAGCAATCTGATATTCTGGAAGGTACGTACAAAAGCATATCTGCAAAGTCTTGGTGCAAATGTATGGGCAATCGTGGAAGAAGGTTATCAATACCCGGCAAGTATTCCTACTGATGCAGCTGAAAGAAAGAAGTATGAAATCAATGCCAAAGCAGTGAATGTCTTATTGGGAAGCATGTCTGAATCAGAATTTGCTGTGATGCAGCTACATTCGGCAAAGGACATATGGGACAAAATCATTCTAAGCTATGAAGGAGACACAAAGGTAAAAAGTGCAAAACTCCAAACTCTTAGAATTGAATATAAAAATTTGAAGATGCATAGTGATGAGAGTGTTGCCAGTTTCTTTCTTCGTCTGGATGATATTGTAAATCGAATGAGAAATTTGGGTGAAACCATAACTGATACTACTCTGGTGGAAAAGGTCTTAAGATCTTTGACTTCAAAATTTGACTCTAAAGTTTCGGCTATTGAAGAAAGGCAAGATCTGCAAACTCTTTCTATTGTTCAATTGCATGGTATTCTGACTGCTTTTGAAATGAGACAAGGAGGTCCTTCTCAAATAAGAGAAGATGCTTTTAAGGCATCTACAAAAGGAAAGGAAAAGGAAGTTGTCAAAGAATCCAGCTATATATCCGATGAAGAAGAAGCGAATTTCGTGAGAAAGCTCCAACTAGGTACTGGAAGATTCAAAGGTAAGCTTCCCTTCAAATGTTTTGAGTGTGGAAAAGTTGGTCACTATGCTGCTAAATGTCCTTATAGAAAAAAGCATGGTAAAGAGAAACAATTTGAAAAGAGAAAGAGTTATTATGCAAAAGAAGATGATGAAGAAGTGTCCAGTGAAGATGAAGAAGATTCTGACCAAGATCTGAAAGTGCTCATGGCTAAGAAGCAAAAGAAGAAGGTTACTCAAGGAAAGGAGATACCTCAGAAATCATGTATAGCAAAAATTGAAGAAGATGAAACAGATTCCGACGAAGATCTACAAGCACTCATGGCAAAGAAGAAAAAGGAGAAGGCCACGTGTAATACTCTTCTTTGTGCAAACAATAGTAAAGATAATGAAAGTAAAGTTGTGGATCTAGAAGAAGCTCTCAAGATTAAAGTTGAAGAACTGCAAAGTTCATATAATAATCAAGAAACTATCTACAAAGAGATGATCTCACAAATGAAAGATCAAGTAGAAATGCTGAATGGACAGGTGGACAAGTATCAAAGGTTTCATACTTATGCATCCAATCGAATTAAAGATCTAGAAGCAGATCTTGAAAAATCAAACAAGAAGAATGAAGGACTTGAAGCTGCAATCATTTGTCTTCAGGAAGATTTAGAAGCATCAAGTAAGAAAAATAAGGAACCTCTACAATCATTTGAAAAGGAAGGCCTTGAAGCAGAAATCATCTCTCTCAAAGAAGATCTGGAAAAATCAAATAAGAAGAATGAAGAGCTGGAACAAACATGTGAAGAAAACGAAAATTGGCTGAAAGAAGAAATTCTAAATCTGAAGGATCAAGTAGAAGATGGAAGAAGGAAAGAAGAAAGCATGACAAAGCAATGTCAAGCCTTGGAGGTTGAGGTAAACATTCTCAAAGGTAAATTAGAAGAAAAGGTAAAACTTTTGAGGTTTCATGATGGTACTAACATTTTGGACAATATTCTGAGTAATCAAAGGTCTCCCGCTATCAAACATGGTCTTGGTTTCCATGAAACTGTTAAAGGAGAATCTAGCTCACAAGGAAGTGCCAAAAATTCAGAGGATGTCAATGCAAAACCTGAAGTGTTGAAAGAGACAAAAGCTCAACCAACAATCATGAATTCTCAAAGGAATTCATTCAAGAACATTGAATGTTTTAAATGTCATAATTATGGGCATGTTGCAGCAAATTGCAGGAGCAGATCATTTCAGCCTCAAACAAACAGTTCCTACATAGAAAGGTACTCTGGTTTCTTCAAAGGATATTGTTTTTCATGTAACAAGTATGGACATAAAGCAGTTGATTGTAAAAGGAGGAAGATTAGAAATACTCATTATGATTCTTATGCTTATTTCTCTGGACACATGAGATGTTATTCTTGTAACAAGTATGGAAATGTAGAAAAGGAATGCAGGTTGAACAGATATGAGAAATTGGATAACTTCCAGCACACAAATAGAAAGTTTAAACAAATCTAGAAAAAGATGGAGGGATGGAATAAGAATCAATCTAGAGAAGAAAAGGATGTTTTTGTGGATGCTCTAGAAGACAATGATTTTCTTGAAGAAAACACTCAATTCAAGATGAAGGACCAATCATAAACGTAGGGAATTCTGACCCTACTGCAGTCATCCGCTTCTGAAGCTTACTGCAGGAATGATGTGGTATACATTATGAGATTTAGTAATGTATCGTCACAGGGGGAGCAATGCATGATGACTCTCATGGTTGATTTGATTATACTGGTTATGTTTACTTCTGACAGCGCATCTGATGTGAAAAGGACAGGTACAGGAGGTACTAGCTCAGGAGGAAAGGAAGGGAGATGGAAATTTTCTATGCTTCACTTTCCATACGCAGGTTCCATTAACTAAAGTCGCGTATACACGCGAGTTCCAGAAGACGCAGTCGCGTATGCCTTGATGATAAGAAAATTTATCTAATAGCTGAAGATCTGAAGCAGAAGTCCAGGGGGAGCATAAATCTGACTGCTGATGATTGCACTGTTAGCATCATTCCAGTTATACTCATGATAATGGAATGATGCATGGGTTCTTATGTTAAAGATTATGGATGAAGCCTGGTTGCTTTATGATGAAGAGCATTCATTATTGAGATGAAAGTCTTATAGTTCAGAGATGAGGACAGATCATGCAGAAATTGTTGTTGATGTCTTGCTGTTGAAGGTGTCTCAGATTGCACAAGTTAAGGAAGAAGCACTGGTTTAGGGGGAGCAGCAGGTTGAATACTAATGATTGCATTGTTGGCAATATGACTGCTTATTCTTTGGGTTTTTGTGATACTCATGCTCAAATGTTGATGTCTTGGTACATGGTTTATTATGATGAGTTTTTGAGCCCTGGTTGCTAATAAATATCCTTTGTGTTCACACATGGATGAGTTGGATGTCGATTGATTCAGAAATAAGAAGAGATCATGCAGAGTTTGTTACTATGGTTGAGATCTTTTTATGTTACTTCATGTTTAATCTTGAAGATCATGGTGATTTTGGACCACATGGATGCTTGCTTGACACATATCTGAAGATGCTGTTCTGGTATGATAATTTCTCTTGGAATGAATGTATTGATGCTGCACGGAATATGAAGACCTGGTTACTAATGCGCTTATGCTACCACCATTGGATGACGCTTGAAGACACAACTACTCTGTTCTATCTGTAGTCCAGGGAAGCAGACAAATATCTCAGAAAGAAGTTGAACACTGGCTTTTCCTCTCAGAGAATCAAATCTGGTTGAAATTTAGAAGATGACTTGGGATACGCGGGTTTCCTGAAACACAGTCGCGTATGTACGCGAGTTCATGCACAGAAAACCGCGTATGTCTGATTGCTGACAATTTTTGCTTGGAGTCAGCTCTTTTCAGCACAGCTGCAGTGCTGTTTGGTATATCTGATACTGTTTGGTATCTCTGGTGGTGTTCCAGTTCTCATAATTCTATTTCTAATGTTTTGATGAAGATGCCTTGATGATTTGTTGGTGAAAGTGTTCAGGATGCACAAACTAAGGGGGAGCCTTAGTCATATGGAAAGGATGCTTGGATGCACAGATTCAGGGGGAGCATTGGCTTTGTTGAGTATAATGCATTGTTGGCATTATGATGGTTCTGTTATATGATCTCTCTTGAGGTCTTCTTGGTATTGGTCATGAAAAGTCATAATTGTATTTTTGATGAAAAGGTCATGTTGAGACCCTTGATGTAAAATCTGTAATATTCAGTCATGTATGAACTTGTCAAATTTGTAAACCCACTTGGTTGGGTAGCTGAGTCATTTTTGTAAACCCACTCGGTTGGGTAGCTGAGTCAAATTTGTAAACCCACTCGGTTGGGTAGTTGAGTCTCATATGTAAATCCACTTGGATGGATCTTTGATGTAAGTATGGGTCTTTGGTGATAGGAAGTTCATAGAGTCATGTACTTCATTGAAAATTTTTCAGCATGAACTCAGGAGGAGCTTGGCCACTTCAGCACATATCAGATCTGCAGAATGTTTCTTCCACATGAGGAGAAAAGGGGGAGAGTGTTGGTTTTTGATCCGCCCTTTGCCCTTGATGTCAAAGGGGGAGAGTGACATGGTGTTTGAATGAAGAGAAGATAATGATGTCAAATATTTGGGAGAATGACATATTTGGGAGAGTGACATGGTACCTATCTGTTGTGGTAACCAAACACCATCGTGGTTGCCATCAAGTCCAAAGGGGGAGATTGTTGGAAATATGATGCAGAGTGTTGTCCTTGATGGCAACCCACTGAATGAAGATGAAGACATGCGACTGGTGACATGTGTTGTCCTTGATGGCAATCCACCTGATGAAGTTATTCTTGACTTGATGGGCTTAGTAAATGATGTAAATCTGATGTGATATGATGTTTGTTGACAATATGATGCTGAAGGAAATCACGATGTATCTACGGTGAGTAGAAGGCAATGAAGAAAGGATTTCAGCATGTACTAGATTACATGATGAAAAAGAGTATGTCTCTTGGTATACACGGATTGGCCTAGGGGAAGTCGCGTATGCACGCGGAAAAGAACGTGCCAAGTCGCGTATGGGCTAAAGTGCTCAAAAAGTGCAAAACCAAGGGTAACCACCATGGTATTGACCCATGGTATTGGGTAATGATCCGCCTAATAGACCCCGTCCAATGTAGTTTTGGGCTCATGGTATTGGTTTGGCCCATGGTATTGAAAAAGGGGCTCATGGTATTGAAAAAGGGTAAACATATATAAGGAGAAGTAATTCATTGTGCAAAACACAAGTGTGAGAGAAAGATGTCTGAGCTTGGATGAATACTTCTCTCTGAAGTATATCTGAATGGAAAGGGTTACACTTGAATGATAAATCTGAATGTATGATGCACCGATGATGAAGAAGGGGATATAGATCTGAATTGCTCTTGTATTTGCTAGATCTGATTATGGAAGGCTTAGATCTGTGATGAGGCGAGCATCTAGGCGAACATCTGTCTGAAGCAAAAGGGTAGATCTGAACTGAATATCTGATCTGATGAAGTATGCTGCTCTGTAATGATTGAAGATCTATACGCTACTTCGCCGCGGAGGAAACGCGTATATACGCGGCTTCAGCGAAGAGAAAGCGCGTATGCGCAATAAAATACTCTAGCGAGGTATACGCTGGTTTGCGTGGACGGAAGCGCGTATATACGCGACATCAGTGAAGTGAAAGCGCGTATACAAACTAGGGTTTGCTGAAGCAAGGGGTATGAAATATCTGATCTGTTCTGCTGTGTTTCTGCTATCTGATCTGTGTTGATATGTATCTGTTGATGATGTATGTTTGTACTTAAAAGTATGGAAAGGGTCCAGTGTGAAAATATGATGAAAGGTGGCCTGCAAGTGTTGTTCTATTGAAGTTGTTGGATCCAGTGTGAAAATTGATGAAACGTGGTCCAAGGTGGTGCTGAGGGTTGTAGCCTTCAGTCAGGGGGTCGTAGCTCCCTTCCAGGTGAGGCTGGTAAACGAGATCGAGGGGTCGTAGCTCCCTTCCAGGAGAGGCTGGTAAACGAGTCAGGGGGTTGGAGCTCCCTTCCAGGGGAGGCTGGTAAACGAGCGCAGGTGGGTGCCTGCGTGCTGGTCAAGTCTGCGCCAGCACATATGTTGTAAGATGTTTTCTCTATAATAATATATTGAAGGCTGAGCAACTGCAGCGGTGGTTTTCTCCCGACTTGGGTTTCCACCTAAAAATCCTGGTGTTCATGTGTGATGCTTTGTGTGATGGTTTAGTCTGTTCTTACTGCTCATGTTTACTGTTTATAGAACATCTAATGAATGAATGATGGAATGATATAAGTGAAGAACTCATGGCATAATTAGATCTCTGAGTATACGCTAGTTTCATAAAGGGGATCCGCGTATATACGCTAGTTTACTGAAGGAAAGTAGCGTATGGGTTTTAAGGAATGAAAAAGTAAAAATATTTGATTATGCAGTAAATACTGATTCACCCCCCCCCCTCCCCCCTCTCAGTATTTTTCCCAACATAAATCACTGTGTTCATATGTGTGGATTTTTATGGTTTTAATGTGTGCATGCAATTGATTTAATTTCCGCAAGTAATGATCAATAGTAGAAGAGATTCTGTATTATACATGAAGTCAAATAGTGTGTGATCAGGAGAATCTTGTATGTATAAAGCATTAGTTATATAATTTATACATGGTATGAGAGCGATATTGATCATTGGAGCAATTGCAAAGCATTGAAGCAATTGAGTTTTGTGCTGGTGGAATTCGAATTTGCAGCAATGTTTTCTTGGGGTCGAAGTTGAGATGTCTTTCAACAGATTGCGATTGGAGTATGCCCTTGAGGGCAGCTTGAATTATATTTCATGGAAGGATAGGATGGAGGTGGTGCTGGAGGATAATGGGTTGAAGGAGTTCATAGATGCATAAATTCCAAAACCTTCTTCTAGCGATGCTGTCGCACTTGACGCATGGAAAAATAAGACAGCAAAATGTTGAAGGATTCTGTTGGAAGGTGTGAAGGATCACATAGTGTCCAGCCTTCATGGTAAAGCTTCTCCATTCTTGATGTGGAAAGCTTTGATAGATTTGTTCCAAATCAAGAGCGACCAGAGGAAGTTGGCGCTCAAGGATAAACTCAAGAAAATAAAAATGGAGAAGGGAGAAAGTATACCCAAGTACCTCACGAAGTTCGTCTAGTGCAGGGATGAGCTGGGAAGTGTGGGGGTTACTGTAGATGAAGAGGACTTGGTGAGCTTGGCTCTCCTTGGGCTTCCAAAGAGTTGGCATTCCTATGAGGAATCTGTCAATGGTCGGGAGAAACTGCTAGGATGGGAGCGAATTTGGTCGGATCTTGTGGAGGTGGAGATAAGGCAGAGTACCAGGGATGGATCTTCATCAAAGAATGAAGATGAAGAAAATTGCGCTTTGGCTGCCAAATAAAGGAAGGGGAAGAGAAATAAAAATACTTAATCTGGTGAGAAAGGAAAGAAGCAAGACATGTCCAAGGTGAAGTGCTTTCACTGTCACCAACACAGACATTACGCCACTAATTGTCCATAGAAGAAGAAAAATAAGCAGGCTACTGGATCTGCAGTTGGAGAGGCCTTAGCCTCGCAGTTTGAGCTGGATTTTCACTGATCGCATGCTTGGTCTCAAGTATGATGGGTTCAGTGTGGTTTCTTGATAGTGGTGCGTATTTCCATATGACCGGAGACAAAGATTTGTTTATTGATCTGGATGAGAAGGATCTTGGAGTGCACATCAAGATAGGCGATGATGGTAGATACAATGAGACTGGTATCAGGACCATTTCCTTTGAGAGGGAGTCTGGAAAACCTTTCATCTTGAAGGATGTCATGCATGTTCCAGGATTGAAGAAGAATCTAATCTCTATGGCGATGTTGGAAGACAAGGGATATGATGTTGTCTTTAGCGAGGGAAAGGCTTTCCTGCGCAGTAAGGCAACTGGTGAAACTCAAAGGATAGGGGTTCGAGTTAAGAACCTTTATCAATTGCAGGTAGATGGATGTGTAGCAATGGCAGACAAGGTAGAAGGAGTGGTGAGCCGAGATGAGGGTGAGCTATGGCACAGGATATTGGGCCATCTTCACCATGGTGCTTTGAAGAAGAGCGAGACATACTCAAAGTTCTGTGAGTTAAAGGCACTGGTTGAGAAAGAATCGGGGAAGTAGGTGAAGGCTCTTAGGAGCGAAAATGGTGGTGAATTCATCTCTGGTGAATTCAAGGACTTTTTCTGCGCAGAAGGAATTCGAAGAGATCTCATAGCGCCTCATAACCCACAGCAGAATGGGGTCGCGGAGCGAAAGAATAGAATGATAGTAGGTGCTGCACGGGTGATGTTGCATGATTAGGGCCTTCCCATACACTTGTGGGATGAAGCATGCAACACTGCGGTTTATGTGCAAAACCGTTGTCCTCATAGGATACTTGGCATGAGTACACCCGAGGAGGCATTTTATGGTAAGAGGCCTGATATTTCTCATTTGAAGATTTTTGGCTCACCTGTTTACATTCATGTGACGAAGGATGCCAGGAAGAAGCTAGAGCTGACTGCAGAGGTTGGGATATTTTTTGGGTACACTGATACACCCCACAACTATCGTGTGTATTTTCCAGACAGTCGGAAGACCGTTGTGCGATGAGATATCAAATTTCATGAGGAGAAAGCCATGAAGTGTTTGCTTGAGAGGGAGCCACACTTGCATGCAGATGAGGAGCTATTAGTTCCCAAGGATGAGCCTCAGGATGTGGCTCAGCCACAAGAGGAGGTTCATGGAGTGGAAGAAACCACTCATGCAGCACCAACCATCAGAGGGCGGAAGCACACTACAGAAGCTGAGCGACTGAATCTTGATGCAGAGAAGATTATAGGAGCACCTACATCATAGCACAGACAGAGATAGTCACCTGACCGATATACTGGATACATGGCTCTGATGAGCAAGTGTATCGTGACAAAACCATCCTCTTTCGAGGAAGCTATGGAGGACCCTACATGGGTAGATTCCATGGTGGAAGAGTATAATTCGATTGTCAGAAACAGTGCATGGGATATTGTCCCAAGGCCGGAAGGGAAATTAGTGGTAGGTTTGAGATGGATCTACAAAGTGAAGCAAGTTGCTGACGGGAGCGTCGAGAAGTACAAGGCAAGATTTGTTGCTCGGGGCTTCTCACAGATTGAGGGGATTGACTATGAGGAAACCTTTGCACCTGTCGCAAGGTATTCTTCCATACAGACGATTCTAGCTCTCTGAGCACAGATGGGATGGCACATTCATCAGATGTATGTGAAGACTACGTTCTTCAATGAAGTCATTGAGGAGGAGGTGTACATAGAGCAGCCCGAAGGTTTCGAGATCTTTAGCAGCAAGTCACATGTGTGCAGGCTCAAAAGAGCGCTGTATGGGTTGAAACAAGCACCTCATGCTTGGTACACACAGACAGACAATTATTTCACTGGTCTTGGATTCACCAAGAGTGAGGCAGATCCGAACCTATACTAGATTGTGGTGGAGGGTAAGTTGCTGATCATTGTACTTTATGTATATGACTTGATTTTGATGGGTGATGAAAAGTTGATACTCTCATGCAAGGATGATCTTGCAAAAGAGTTTAAGATGAAGGACTTGGGCCTCCTTCGTTATTTCTTGGGATTGGAAATTTGGCAGCGCAGTGATGGATTGTTTATGTCTCAAGGCAAGTATGCCCGGGAGATACTGGGGAAGATCAACATGCATGGCTGCAATCCTATCGACACTCCTCTTCCTGGTGGTTGGAGGAAAGAGGATGCTACATCGGCAGAGGTAGTGGATGCCACTATTTACCGACAGTTGGTGGGGTCGCTTATGTATCTAGTCAATACACGACCTCACATATGCTACGCTGTTAACCAACTTTCACTAGTTATGGTTAAGCCTACCAAGCTCTTTTGGATGTATTGAGATATCTCAGAGGCACATCGGGATATGGATCTTAGTACAGATAGGAAGATGAGTTGAGGCTACATGGCTTCATGGACCGGTATCATCATATCAGAGATTGTGTGCAGCAGAAGATCATGTTACTTTCTTACATTCCTACAGAGGATCATGATGTTGATATCTTAACGAAGGTGCTCACTAGGAGCAAATTCGAATACCACAGAGGTAGGATCGGGGTGGAAGATAATCCCTATCTTTTTGAGAGGGAGTGTTGAGATTGCAACAAGATGATGAGCTTAGTGAAAAGAGTTGCCTTCACTAAGTGGGCCCGCAGGCTATTTTTGGCGCAAGTCTATTTTTAGACATGTCGATCATATTCTATGAGTTGCAGGATGCTATATGTGGATGGTTGGTCAAGTTAGAAAAATAGATGTACTTTTATTTTTAGACATACTGGGCGGAATCTATTTTTAGATTGTTAGTCTAAAAATAGATATGTTGAATATTATTAGCTCTTAATAATATTTGGACTATAAACATTATCTTATTCTCTTTGAGCACTTCAGTTAAGTGCACAGATGTGGCACAGGAGCTAACAGAAGGAATTACGCTATTCCTAAGGGTTAAGTGGAGCTATTGCATGGAGAATTCAGTTAGAACTCATGTGACAGAGTTTGGTGGAGTTATTGAGGTAGTTGGTGGAGTTGTGTTCAGTTTAACTCAGTTAGACACAGTTGAGCTAGTTGTATCTAGTCTAACTGATTGATACACTAGTGAGAGTGGTCTGAATTAATTATTAATTAATTCACTAATTATTAACTCATTAATTAACTGAAGAATACATTAGTTAAATACAATGCATGGACAATTTTAGTGGAGACCAGTGGAGAGGTAGGTGAAAGAGCAAGTAGACTATCAGTTGTGACTATAGTGTTGCATGATTTGCAACACCCAGTGATTGGAGATGCCAATGAGGATTGCGTGAGCAAGGCTGGACCATTTCTAGTTCATTCAAAGCCCATATTCAATAGGGATTGTGTAGTAGAGGCAGGCTAGCAGGTGGCAGAGATCGGTGCATGGGATTTGCTAGATCGAACCTGATTAATGTGTAGCGATTGGAGATTGTACTAAGAGCTTGTGATAAGCTTTGTATGATGATTTTTACATGATCTCTATGACATATATTATACAGATATTTGGGGGTTTTCAGCTTTAAGCTTTCCCATAAATCACTGTGTTCATATGTGTGAATTTTTATGGTTTTAATGTGTGCATGCAATTGATTTAATCTCCGCAAGTAATGATCAATAGTAGAAGAGATTCTGTATTATTCATGAAGTCAAATAGTGTGTGATCAGGAGAATCTTGGATGTATAACACATCAGTTATATAATTTCTACATGTTTTACTATTTCTTGGTGAATAAACGAAGTTCGTTTTGACGGAGGATCACCCACATGTTGTCCTAGTTGAGAAGGTTAGCTCTCCCCAAGATACTTTGGACAAAATTTTCAGAGTCCTCTGTGACTGCATTGAGTGCAGTCCTCACCATCACATCATCCTTCACCTTTTCTCCCATGGCAGACAACTAATCTCTGATCACTTTTAATCTGAAAAGGAAGGGTTCAATTTATTCTCCCTTGGCCATCATGAATAACCACATCTGGTTCTCCAAAAGAATTCTCTCTTGGACAAGTCTTCCCTCATATAGGGTAGTTAAGGCTTTCCACATCTATTAAGTTGTTTTCTTGTTGGCTATGTATGGAACTATATGATCCTTAGCCCCATCCATTATGAAGCATTTGGCATTTGTCATATCTTCCTCATGCTTCACTGGCACAACAACACCGGTTTCCGTGGCCAAGACTTTTTCTGTATGGTCCCTTAGATCGCATGCCTCCATGACTACCAGGATTCTGGCCTTCCAGACTGCAAAGATGTATAAACCACCCAACCTATCGTGATCATTAGTCCGTGAGGTGCCATCCGCTCAGCATGTCTATTGGACCTCCTCCTTTCTATGCTAGAGACTAGGATCTAGGGTCCTTGGTGAAACATGCACCCCCTGCTCCCTTTGACAATTGACTTCCTCTCTAGAAAATCCGCCAAATAAAAAATGAATCAGATCTCTTCAATCCTCTGATCATCTACAGATTTATTTGGCTGGAAACCCTCTGAGAAGTCGATCTCCTCCCGCTCTTTGTCACTTGGTGCTTAGGCTAAATTCTGAATCTTCAGAAATTTTAACCCCACCACAACTTCTGAAACACTGTAGCACTACTTCCAGCACTCTGAATCAACAAATACTTTAGATCTATGTCACCCTTGCTGGCCTCTACATGAGAAGACAATCCCAAAAATGTCTTTGTACTACCTTTTCGTAGTAAGTACATGGGCCTGTGTGGAGACTGCGTAGGACTGCATCAGTCTGGCCTCTACATAGCCCTGTTGCCTCTATTGCTGCATTGTCCCTTCTGGTCCGAATTTCTGTGACTGCTACTGCTTTCTTTGCTATTTTATGCAGCAAATATTCTATATTATTTTGCTGTTGATTGTTGAGATTCAACAAGAAATTTTTGGCACCCATGATCCTAGTGAAAATTAAGCACCTACACTAGGGTGGGGCCCACATGTTATTTTTGGGTGCATGTCTATTTTTATTATCCCTTAATTTAGATGGATATTAAATTATAATATATTCTCAATGTGGACTTGAAATAGTTAACTGAAGTGGAAAAATCAGTTAGCTAAGTGAATTTCAAGTTAGAGGTTGGTTGGTGGGACATGCAGAGTAATTCTAGTTGTAACTGAGTTGGAAGTGTAGTGGTGCATGAGTTTGTGCAAGTTGTAAATAGTTTAACTCAATTAAGTGAGTTAAAATCAGTTGTGCTAGTTGTAACTGAAGATACAAGTAGTGAGAGATCAAGTGAATTAAATATTAATTGATTCACATGCAGTGATCTCACATGCAACTGAAGATTTACTAATATTAGCTGCATGCATGTCAGATTCAGTGGAGACCGAGTTGAGTTCTAGGTGAAAGGGAAGTTGACTATCAGTTGTGACGTTATTTGCTTTCACACATCTAAGTAAACACACATTAAATGTACCCATAATACTTGCATAGTCAAGGTAGGCAGGATTTCATTAATTCAGGGATTGCATTCAACAAGGATTGTGCAGTGAAGGCAGGTTGTCTGGAGGTAGTAAATTGGCTAAGGGATTTGCCAATTTTTGTATGATAATTAGCTGATGTACTGAGGGCTCTTGTGAGAAGAGTTTTGTATGTAATTGTTTCATGATCCATGATATAATATATAATAGAAGATAGTGGGGTTTTTAGCTGTAATCTTTCCCCGGGAAATTATATGTGTTGTGTGTGATTGATCTTTCTTCATGTTCATGTGATTGGTGATTGTGTTTTTAATTTAGAAAATATTTGTAGAAGGGATTCAGTATTTGACTTTAGAAAATTATTAAATCTAGTGAATCAAAGATATACATGCATATTGTATAATTTCTACATGGTATCGTAGTACAGGAAATTGCAGAAGTGAAGTAGGAGCTGAGTTTGTGACTGGATATAATTCAAATTTGCAGAAAGACTTTCTTGATGCTCTAACTGATTCAAGATCGAAATGGATTTCAATGGAATGAGGTTAGAGTATGCACTCGAGTGAAACTCGAACTACATTTCTTGGAAGGAAAATATGGAGGCGATACTTGAAGACAATGGCTTGAAGGGATTCATTGAAAAATATGTTCCTAAGCCAGATGCTGTAGATGTTGCCAATGTTGATGCATGGAAAAATAAAGTGGCAAAGGTGAGGAGGATCCTCTTGGAGGGAGTAAGAGACCACGTTGTCTCAAGCCTCCATGGGAAAGCCACACCATATGCTATGTGGAAGGCTTTGAAAGATATATTCCAAAGCAACATCGACCATAGGAAATTAGTGCTCAAAGATAAACTTAGGAAGATCAAGATGAAAAAGGGTGACACCATTCCAAAGTATCTCACAAAGTTTGTCCAATGTTGGGATGAACTAGGGAGTGTGGGAATAATAGTCACTGATGATGATTTGGTGAGTTTGGCTCTCCTAGGACTTCCTAAGAGTTGGCACAGCTATGAAGACTCTATCAACAGACGAGAAAAATTGACAGATTGGGAACGACTGTGGTCGGATCTAGTGCAGAAGGAGTTCATGAAAAATAATAGAGATGTCTCTTCATCAAAGCATGATGATGAAGAGGATTGTGCTTTGGCTACCAAGGTGAATAAGGGGAAGGGGAAGAAATTCCATTCTAAATCTGAGTCTAAAGGCAAGAAGTTGGACATGTCCAAGGTGAAGTGCTTTCATTGTCATGAACATGGGAATTTTGGTACTAACTGTCCAAAAAAGAAGAAGAACAAGAAGGTTGCTGGATCTACAGCTGGTGAGGCCCTTGCCTCGTAATTTGAGCTTGACTTCTCCTTGATTGCTTGCATGGTGTCAAGTGCATTGGGATCGGTGTGGTATTTGGATAGTGGCACTTCCTTTCACATGATGGGAGACAAGGAAATTTTTAGTGACTTGGAGGAGAAAGATATCCATATTCATATTGAAATGGGCAAAAAAGGATGGTACAGTGCTACTGGGATTGGTACCATTACCTTTTAGAGGGAGTCAGGTAAACCATTTCAATTAAAATATGTGATGCATGTACCAGGTCTGAAGAAAAATTTGGTCTCAGTCGCAATGTTAAAGGACAAAGGCTATGATGTTGTTTTTAGTGATGGAAAAGCTTTCCTGCGACATAAAAAAATGGGTCAAGCCAAGAGGATAGGGATTCGAGTTAAGAATATCTACAAGTTGGAGGTAGATGGCTGCGCTGCCATGGTGGGCAAGGTGGAGAAAGTGGTGAGCCGAGATGAGGGAAAATTATGGCATAGGAGATTGGGCCATCTTCATCATGGAGCCTTTAAAGTCATGCAACAAATATCTACTAGAATTCCAATGGGAACAATTTCTCAGTTAGATTAGTGCAAGGTTGCACCACGGGGAAGCATGTAAAGTCCACCTTTCATGAGAAGGAGAAACGTGCTTTGGGGATCCTTGAGAGAGTTCACACAGATGTGTGTGGGCCATTCTCGGTTGCTTCAACAAAAAAACATAAGTAATATGTAATAATTTTTTGATGAATTTTATCGTAAATGCTGGATCTTCTTCATGTAGTAGAAAGATCAAACATTCTCTAAGTACTGTGAGTTTAAGGCATTGGTGGAGAAAGAGTCGGGGAAGCAAGTGAAGGCTCTTAGGAGCGAAAATGGTGGAGAATACATCTCTAACGAATTCAAAAATTTTGCATCAAAGAAGGAATTCAAAGAGAACTCATAGCGCCTCATAACCCACAATAGAATGGGGTCATAGAGAGGAAGAATAGAATGATCATGGGTTCAGCACGAGCAATGTTTCATGATCAGGGCCTACCAATGCATTTGTGGGCTGAAGCATGCAACACTGCAGTTTATGTGCAAAACCATTGTCCTCATAGAGTACTTGGCATGAGTACACATGAAGAATATTTCACTGGTAAGAAACTGGATGCTTCACACTTTAAGATTTTTGGCTCATATTTTTATGTGCATCTGACCAAGGATAATAGGAAGAAGCTGGAACCGAATGCTGAAGTTGGGATTTTTGTGGCATACATAGAAACACCCCATAATTATTGTGTGTATTTTCCAAACAACAGAATGACTGTTGTGCGAAGGGATATAAAATTTGATGAGGGGAAAGCCATGTTATTGTCCCTTGAGAGGGATCTAGACTTTCATGTGGAGGAGGAACTGCTGGTTCCCAAGGACGAGTCTCAAGATGTGGATCAACCACATGACGAGGTTCATGGATTGGAGGAAATCACTCATGCAGAGCCATCCATCAGAAATGGCAGAAAGCAAACCATGGAAGCTGATAGGCTGAGACTTGATGTTGTAGACAATCTAAAAGCCCCTACATCATAGCACAGATAGAGACAGTCTCCTAACCGATTTACTAGATACATGGCTCTTATGAGAAAATGTATTGTGATAGAACCATCTTCCTCTCAGGAAGCAGTGCATCAGCCTACTTGGGTTGATGCAATGGTGGAGGAGTATGACTCCATTTTCAAAAATAGTGCATGGGAAATTGTCCCAAGACTGGTTGACAAATCAGTGGTAGGTTCGAGATGGATCTACAAGGTAAAGCAAGCTGTTGATGGGAGTGTGGATAAATAAAAGGCCATATTTGTGGCCCAAGGCTTCTCACAGATTGGGATATATTATGATGAGACTTTTGTGCCTATCGCAAGTTACTCTTCCATAAGGACCATCCTTGCACTCTCGGAGTAGATGGGATGGAACATTCATCAGATTTATGTAAAAACTACGTTTCTCAATGGGATCATTGAGGAAGAGGTGCACATAGATCATACTGAAGGTTTCGAGATCTTCAACAATGAGTCGCATGTGTGCAGACTCAAAAGAGCGTTGTATGGGATGAAGCAAGCACCCTGTGCTTGGTACACTTGGATAGAAAACAATTTCATAGGACTGAGCTTCATAAAATTTGAAGCAGTTGCAAACCTGTACCAGATCGTGGTTGAGGGTAATCTATTGATCATTGTTCTTTATGTTGATGATCTAATTTTTACTGGTGATGAGCAGCTGATACACTCATACAAGGAGGATCTTGCAAGGGAGTTCGAAATGAAGGATACGAGCCTCCTTCATTATTTCCTTGGATTGGAAATATGGCAATAGGATGGTGAATTTTTTGTGTCTCAAGAAAAGTATGCAAAGGAGATACTAGGTAATTTTAACATGGAGAGCTTCAAACCCATGGATACTCCTCTTCCAAGAAACGAGAGGAAAGAGGATGCTACTTCTAGAGAGGTAGTGGATGCTACTGTCTATCGACAGTTAGTGGGTTCACTAATTTATCTAGTGAACATGAGACCCGACATTTTCTATGTGCTTAAATAGCTGAGTCAAGTTATGGTTAAGCCTACCAAGCTCTTTTGGAAGGTGGGGAAGCATGTCCTAAGATACTTGAGGGGTACATCAGAGTATGGTCTATGGTACAGAATAACGGATGGAGTGAAGTTGCATGGCTTCACAGATGCAGATTGGGTTGGAAGTCCATCAGACAGAAAGAGCACATCAGGGGGGATATTTAGCATTGGATCTATAGTTGTTTATTGGTACAATAGGAAGCAAAGATCCATGGCACTCAGTTCAGTGGAAGAATAATACGTGGCAGCAATACAAGCTACATGTGAGGCTATCTGGATGAGAAAGATCTTGGTTGGTTTTTTTGGTTGTCAGATGGATCTGACAAAGATTCATTGTGATAATCAAAGATTCATTAAAATATCAATTAATCCTATGTTTCATGATAGGTGCAAGCATATAGATATCCAGTACAATCATCTCAGATATTGTGTACAGAGAAGAATCATGTTGCTTCAGTGCATTCCCACGGAAGATCAGGATGCAGATATTTTGATGAAGGCGCTAACCAAGAGAAAATTCGAATACCATAGAAACATGATCGGGGTGAAGGATACTCCCTTTCTTGTTGAGAGGGACTATTGAGATTCAGCAAGAAATTTTTGGCACCCATGATCCTAGTGAAAATTAAGCACCTACAATAGGGTGGGGCCCACAGGCTTTAGGTGCATGTCTATTTTTATTATCCCTTAATTTAGATGGGAATTAAACTGTAATCTATTCTCAATGTGGACTTGAAATAGTTAAATGAAGTGGAAAAATCAGTTAGCTAAGTGAATTTCGAGTTAGAGGTTGGTTGGTGGGACATGAAGAGAAATTCTAGTTGTAACTGAGTGATTCTAGTTGTAATAGAGTTGGAAGTGCAGTGGTGCATGAGTTTGTGCAAGTTTTAAA
Source organism: Pinus albicaulis (assembly GCA_034641835.2). NCBI lineage: Eukaryota > Viridiplantae > Streptophyta > Pinopsida > Pinales > Pinaceae > Pinus > Pinus albicaulis. The sequence continues at coordinate 877,223,769 of CM076569.1, read as the reverse complement.
TAGTTTAATTCAATTAAGTGAGTTAAACTTAGTTGTGATAGTTGTAACTGAAGATAAAAGTAGTGAGAGATCAAGTGAATTAAATATTAATTAATTCACATGCAGCGATCTCACATGTAATTGAGGATTTACTAATATTAGCTACATGCATGTTAGATCCAATGGAGACCCAGTTGAGTTCTAGGTGAAAGGGAAGTTGACTATCAGTTGTGACATTATCCACTTGCACACATGCGAGTAAACACACATTGGATGTTCCCATGATACTTGCGCAGTCAAGGCAGGAAGGATTGCATTCAATAGGGATTGCGCAGTGAAGGCAGGTTGTCTGGAGGCAGTAAATTGGCCAAGGGATTTGCCAATTTTTGTATGAAAATTTGAGACAATTAGCTGATGTATTGAGGGCTCTTGTGAGAAGATTTTTGTATGTAATTGTTTCATAATCCATGATATAATATACAATAGAATATAGTGGGGTTTTTAGCGGTAAGATTTCCGTGAGAAATTATCTATGTTGTGTGTGATTGATATTTCTTCATGTTCATGTGATTGGCAATTGTGTTTTTAATTCCGCAAAGATTTGTAGAAGCGCTTCAGTATTTAACTTTAGAAAATTGTTAGATCGGGTGAATCAAAGATATACATGCATATTGTATATTTTCTACACCTGATAGATCTGCAATCACTCTGATACCATGTGAAAATTTCAGAATATTACTTCTCCTACTTAATCAAGTTATTAATGTTGAAAATTTAGATTAACATCGAAGTGAACACATAACAGACTTTCATCGATTCAGATCTAAAACAGAATACATGCACACATACAAAGTGACATATAAGATTTTTTGGACAACTGTCCCTAGAAAAACCCAATGCGGGAAAACCAATCTTTTGGCTACTGGAGGGTTTATATTATTAACTAGTTTATGAATACAACAAATCTGGGCACCTTACTGGTTAACCCGATAGAGAAAAATTGATATGCAACAATACATGTTGTTCTGAAGACTGAAAACTTGACTGATCTACACCCTCAAACGTGATTTGCATGTGCCAACCACTTTATGCCTCTAGAAACCCCAATGTTGCCCCTGAAGGTTCCTGCATTAGCCCTAATAGCCTCTCTATGCCTCTACGATGGCCTGAAGAGGGATGTGTAACCCCAAACTGGGTGACCCAGTCCCTACGCTACCTTGGATGGCCTTTGCATGAACCTGGGGCTTGATGCTGGCTCAAAGTTTCCCTTTCTAGGCTTGCATAGCAGAAAAAGCCCTCAGCGCTGTGCAGTTTCTGTGTAGCTGCTGTTGCTGCTGCCCCTGCTTCTTTGCACTGCTCCTGGTTGCTGCCTCTCTGCCTCTTATTGATTCTTGGCACTATGATCAGATCATCCCCTTAGCCAATACTACCCCTAGCTGCAGCTGAAACACTTCTGAAAATTCTTAGCAAACTTTCCCTATAATTTCAGCTTAGTCTTAGTGCTCTATCTGCGTGTGTGTGTTCTCCAACTAACCCTAAGACCTTCATTTATACTTTCTCGTTGGGAAACCAATGACGATGATCTAATCTTGAATCGATGGCTCAAGTTAAAATAAATCTTGATTAGTGTGACTTAATTCTTTTCTAGCACATGTTTAAATTAATTACCTTTAATATTTCTATTTTCCTAAGTTACACTTAGGGTCCTTAATTAAAATATTAATTAATTGTCCCTTAAACTAGATGGAATTTCTCAAATCCATTTCTGTATCTTGGAGATCTCATGTACTCTAGTCCCTCCACAAATTTTGGGAGCTGGAGCACATCCGATGCTACCCCAACACTAAAAAAAACTCAACATAGTAGACTTGTTGTAGCAACCTTTAGAGAAATTTTTGTACAGACCTTGTAAATCATTTTGGAGCTTACCTCGAAGAAAACCTTAGAAACATTATCAAGCAACCTCTTAAGACCAACTTGGAGCACATGTTGAAGACCTTTTGAATTAGTTGTTGGAGATCTTGGAGCAGCCTTTTGCAATATTTGTTGAAATGAATTTGAAGATCCTTGTAAGAAACCAGGGTTGAGCCTGGATTGATTTTTGAGGATTGGATTCCTCATAAGAGGTTGGATACTCATTGAGAATAGGTTGGAGCTTGGATTTATTTTTTAGTATTGGAGTCCTCATAAGAGGTTGGAGCCTCTTTGAGACTAGGTTGGAATCGAGATTGATATTTGAGGATTGGAGTCCTCATTCATGGTTGGAGCCTTGAAGAAGTTAGAATTTTGTTGTATTGGTTGGAGTTGAATAGTTGCAGAGGATTAGAGTCCTCAATATTTTTATTAATAATTATTCTTTATCTCATTTTTTTTATTAGTATTTTTTTTTATACATCTTTTCTTCTGATAAAATTTAACTAGCATAATATAACAATTAAAAAAAACCTGATTCATTTCTCTCAATATTTCTCACAATAATACTTATAATACTAAATATATTTAATAATAAAAACCTTAAATCTTAAAGTTCATTACTCCAATATGTAAAATTATTAATATTTCAGTTACCTCAACCATAATAATCATGAACTTTTCAATTAGAGGAAATTTCACCCTAAAAGTGCCCATGAAATTTTCACATAATTTCTATGTCATAATATGCAAACGGATCAAAATATTTTAAATTCAAAAAGAGGTACATCTAAATATTTTGGAGGGAAAGGGAAAAAAACTAATTTTTTTAATTGTATTTTTGGTTTATCTCCTTATAGGTTTACTCAAATTACAGGTGTAGACACTCGTTAGATGCAGAATTGAATTTCACATCCAATGAGTACCCATTATGCATACTTTTGAGATGACTTGCATTGATAAAAATGAATATACATTAAAAAGTGTGTTCAATAAGCTTTTGTATGTTAATGTATTAAAATACTAGGTTAGGTTAGTTTATATATATATATATATATATATATATATATATATATATATATATATATATATATATATATATATATATATATATATATATATATATATATATATATATATATATATAACCTAGATTTTTATCTTAGGGCAGATCTGTCAGCATGCCATAATGTGGAAACCATCTTTTATGGTGAAATTCTGCTGTAATCTTAATGCTGCAGCAAGAAGTTGAGAGTTAAGATGGATCTAGGATGGTTTAATTTCACACTTTAAATAATCTATATTCTACATGAATTGGTTCTCAATACCATCTTTTTATTATTATTTTATTTTTAAAACTTTATTTTTATTTTTTATTTTCACTTTCATTTTATATTTATTTAGACATTATGTTACAACATCTCTAGGTTGTATATATATATATATATATATATATATATATATATATATATATATATATATATGTAATCCAACTTAGATTTCATCTTAACATGATCAAATCTGTTGAGATGAAACCTGTTTTAGAGTGAAAATGGATTTCTTCTCTCCATACTTTGTAGTTATGGTTATAGCTGATTTAATTTCACCCTTTAAATAACCTATATTAGATGTAAATTGGTTCTCAATACGATATTTTTATTTTTACTATCATTTTTTATTTTATTTAACTTCGTTAAAGTGTTTACATTACATTATATTAATCTTGTTATTTAATTTTTTATTTAGACATTATGTTACAACATCTCTACATCTCATCTATATATATATATATATATATATATATATATATATATATATATATATTCTTAATTGCATTTTATATCTTTTAAATTTTAATAAAACAAATAATAATAAATTTAATTTATTATATTATTATAATTTAAGAAATAAGTGAATGATGAATATAATAACATATATATTTTCTAAATATTTTTATAATAATTATTTTTATAATTAATATAGTTGAAAAATGTTGTAAGGTAAACATGTATATTTATTTTATTTTTAATTATTAAATATTATATATATATATATATATATAAAATTGTGTCATAAGTTTATAAAGTTGCCATATTTATAAGTTTTTAAGATAATAAAAAAATATTTAAATATTATTAAAATACTATTTTAATGTTAATTTTTAAATAAATTAAAAAGCATCCTAGAGAAAGCTCTTCTTGGTTTCGAGATGTAAAATCTCTACTAACAGGGTCAACCACGTGAAGGTGAGAGCTTATATGACCCCAAAAATAGTCCATCATTGGCATGGGACTAACCACTGACACGCACCCACACAATCCATTGCCAATGAGGCACAATCACTCACATGCATACATGCACACAACAAACAAATGGTGCACACAAACATACACATACCCACAAAAACATTACACATATGGACTCACAAGGTGACTTGTTCATAGTCATCATACTTACTATGCTTATTATGAATTTTATAATTAAACTTATTTTATGCATGTGATGAATATTGCCTAAATATATTATGATGTTGACAATTACGTTTATTTTATGAGTTAATTAATATGTTATGGAAATTAAGAATTAAAATTATTTCATGCATGTGATGACAATTGCCTTAGGATATTATGATGTTGACAATCACATTTATTTTATGAGTTAATTAGTATGTTATGAAAATTAAGAAGTATTTATTTTCTTTATTATTTTTAAAACAAAGATTATGGTTAACAAAATTTTAGAATTAATATTTTTTTCCATATATTATTAAACTATAGTATAATGAAAAAGAAAATGATAAATTATTAAAATTAATGAATTTTTAAATAAAATCAATAAAATTTATTTATTTTAATATTAAATAATTAATTGATATATGTTCTTACAAATTGATGCTATCATAAATATCATGTTATTGTTTAATATTTTATAGTATAACAATCATTATTATGTAATTTTTAATTTCATTGTAATATGTATATTGTTTTTCATTTTAAAATGATAAATTAATATTATCAATCTTTAAATTTTGATAGGGAAAAAAAAATGAAAAAATGAAAAAACAAAAATAAAAAATTAATTAAAAAATAAAAAATAAAAACTTAAAATCAAAAACCAAAATAATAATGATAATAATAATAACATTTTCATAAATATTTAAAATAATGTATTTACAAGTTGATATTATAAATAATATATTTATATATATAAATAATGATAGTATATTTATAATCATATAAATAAATATTTAAAAATATATATATTCGCATAAATTGCACTCATATATGTATAAGTAAATAATATATATACAAATACAACAAAGAAATATTCACACAGACATAAAGAATAAATTCATACACATACAAAGAATATAATTATGCAAAGACACATACAAGTGCAACAAAGAATAGATTCATAGACACAAAGAATACTTTCATACACATACAAAGAATATAATTAGACAAGACACATAAAAATGTAGCAAAGAGTAGATTCACACACACATAAAGAATAAATTCATACACATACAAAAAATACACATTCATACACATACAAAAAATACAATTATGCAAGACAAATACAAGTGCAACAAAGAATAGATTCATAGACACAAAAAATACTTGCATACACATATAAAGAATACAATTAAACAAGACACATACAAATGTAGCAAAGAATATATTCATACACACATAAATGATACATTCATATACATACAAAGAATACAAGTAATCAAAGAATACAAGTAAACAAGACACATACAAAACTTAGAAAAGAGTAGATTCATATACACATAAACAATATATTCATACACATACAAAGAATACAATAAACAAGAGACATACAAATGCAATTCATACACATACCCAAAATACATGTAAATAATTTTCATCCAAATACAACAAATAATACATTGATGCACATACAAGTAAACAATATAAAAAATACACACAAAGAAAATAATGAAGGAATATAATGAAAAAAAATCAAGATAGTACAAGCAACTCTTCAAAATAAATAAATTTATATACATACAAACAATGAAATCACTACTCTAATACCCAAGACATACTCAAACAATACAAGCATATACATACAAATAAACAATGAAGAAATACTCAAAGCATGCAAAATGAGACATTCATAAACATATAAGAATAAACACTTCAAAGAAATATGTGCAAGTAATGCAAATACTCTCAATAATACATTCACACACAAATAAATTCTAACTATAAAAATGCAACTAATACAGACACTATTTCAATTCTCAAAACAATACATTCACATACATACAAAATAAAGAATGCAAAGAATAACCCAAATACATTCATAAATATATATAAGCATTCAAGAATATATTTATTGTATATAAATAATAAAACCAACACACAAACATTTACATATAATAAATTCATACAAATAAATAATAATAAATATTTAAATATTTACAAACACTCTAAATAATATATTAGTATTTAATTTAATTTTATAAAAATATTAATATATATATGAATGAAAAGAAGGAAAAAATGTAATATAAATATCCTAATAACATAATTTAATAAAAATATATAATTAAACAAATCAAAAAAAAAAAAAAAAAAAAAATCAAAACCCAAAAAAAAAAAAATTAAAAATATAAATAAATTTAGGTTATAATTTTTATATAATTTATGTGAATAAGAGTGAATTTGCTATTTCTATGCATGTTGGGAAGATGTTTAAATCATTGTAAAAATGTTAAATGATTTATGTGAATAAGAGTAGTTTTGCCTTTTGTGTATGTGTGGGGAAGATGTTTAAAACATTGAAAAAATATTAAATAATTTATATGAAAAAAAAATGATTTTATCATTTGTGTGTATGTTGGGAATATGTTTAAAACATGTTTATAAACTATTATTATAATAAAAGGATATAATTGTTTTTGTGCATATTGAAGTTACTATAAGCTAAAGATTCATAAAAACCATGAGCACAAGGAAGTACACAACTCAAAGGAGGGTTATCATTTAACCTTCCTAAGAGCCTTTTGGAGGGGATGAATTCCCCTCCACAAAAAAAAATCCTACTCATTTTATTAATCATAGTTTGTGTTCATATACATTCTTTGATAGGCCCATCTAAACAACAAAATATATTTTTTTCTAATTACAATATTACAAAACATAAATATAGATAATGTCTTCTACTCAGGAGCAACTTTGATATTGATAAAGTTCCTGCAACATACAACATTGAAATGATATAATTAGTATACAAACTTTTCATAACAATCGTCAACATAATTAAATGCACCATTGATAAAAAAATCCAATATATATATTTATATATAATCACAAACCCATAATGCACAACAAATATTAAAAAAAATATTAATACAATATTATTATATATAATAATACAAGTATAGCATAATTTACAAATTTAATATAATAACAATTAAATTTAACCATACTTATTGGAAATAAATAAATAAAACATATTTAATAACTACCAAACATATTTTTAGTTTATGTTTTTTTTAATAAAATTTCATTGGCTAAATAAAATTCTCAACCATTAAAATAAAATATAAAATGAAATAATGAATAACCAATAATAATAATAAAATATATGGTCGAAATTATATATCGATAACAAAATAATAAAATATATGGTCGAAATTCTAAATCGATAACAAGATTCTTGGTAAATATATTTCTCTCAGTCAAACTAAATGTTGCATTGGAAAATTCAATAAAAAAAGTATAAACGTTGGAACAGAAAAGACCTTGCTATATTATAATTAATAAAACTAAGACCTTGCTATATATAATTAATAAAACTACATAATTAATCACACAAAGGCAAAAATAATCATTGATTATCTCCACGTGAAAACGGTTTTAGGAGATCGTTGTCAAGTTGTATAATTGTTTTATCTCATCATCATGGCATTCAGATTGCCCACGATTGCATATGCTGTGTCCTAACTAATATTTGGGGACTGCCCATCAGCAAGACTGAAGGGTTCATCAAACATACTTAACAATATCGATAATACCTGATTCAACCTGTTATACACATGCCATTTAATTAGAATAAGCCTTAAGTAGACCTGACCCAACATTACTATCTATATTATCATTATCACGAAAAACTATATTTCACTAGCAAAGTAATCTTCAAAGCCCTTAAAAACCCAAGCATATCTATCCACTATATCTATCCACTAAAACCATGGTATCTCTTGAAACTCCAATAAATTCTATTGACAGGAATTCTCCAACCATACTCTTTGACAGGAATTCTATTGACACAAATTCTATTGAGTAAAATTTCTTTCTACAACCACACTCTTTGACAGGAATTCTATTGACAGCGATTCTATTGACACGAATTCTATTGAGTAAAATTTCTTTCTACAACCACACTCTCTTTGACAGGAATTCTATTGAAAGCACCAGCATGAGTGTGGAGAAAACACTATCTAAAGTAATTTCATCGTGCTCCCTTAACAAATCAATACATTCATTGAAATGTTGTATTAAACAGAAAGTTGCCTCTAAAGTAGAATGGGATCTGTAACTAGCTATGTGGTCTATGTAAAGTTTTTTTGAGAAGCTACTGGTTGTGCTACGTAAAGTAGTGGTGCTAGTACTCTGTAAGCAGCTCCAGCTTCATCAGGTTATGCAACTCTTATGCATATGGGAAAATTGCCTGCACAGGAGGAGCTCAATTGGGGGTTTGGAGAGACCAGCGCTGTAACAAACAGCCCAGCCATGAAATGAGAAGAGAGGAGGATCTCAATTGGGCGTTGGATTGACCAACTCTATAACGAACAGTGCAGCCATGAAATGAGAAGATGAGTTCAACTGGGGGTTTGGAGCTACCAATGCTATCAAGAGCCAAAACCGCTTAATACCTCAACACTTATGTGAACACATACCGACACAAAGGAATAAAACTCACTCAATTGGCATAACTATTTTTCAATTTACATGTTCTATAAATATATCATAGAGATATTTGTAAACTGCAACAAGAAACAGAGGATAAGTACACCATTCACAAAGAATACTAACCTTCCTTCTTAGGAATCTTTCAGTTGCTATTGAAACTCTTCATTATCTGCTGCAAAAGCACTGGAAACCTGCTCCACTCCTCATTATCTACTGCAAAAGCACTGGAAACCTGCTCTTATATAAAATTCCAACTCATGAGAAAAGGAAATATACAAAAGAGTTGTGAATGAATTTAAAAATAGTTCAAGAAAATATTGCAATGAGTACCAACTTACCCTCAAATCATTGGCCCTTGGCCCTTCAACAACCACCAGTGCATATTCTCCTCAGCCATGACTTTCTCTCTCAATTCACAGACACACAAATCCACAGACAGAAAACAAACATTTACACACTACACATGACACAACACACATTACAAACATACCACAACACACCACAACACACTACACAGGACATTGATGCATACAACAGTGCATAGAACATTTATGGAGCGCTCCACAAGGCACGACTTTACATAAGAGTGCTTGAGAGAGAAAGAACACCACAGAAAACAATTTATCTGTAAAATGCATCTGTAAAATTAATTAAACACACACTCAAATTGCCTACTGCCTTTCCCTGGTTAAGCAGTTGAATAAACAGAGAAATGATTTTTATGTGAGAATCAAACAAATTAAACAAACATATAGAGAAAGAAATTAAAGAGAACATAAAATTACCCTGTCCATGAATAATGCACTCGATGGCTTCCTGCTGTTTTCAGACTGAAAAATTTTCGATTACCTTCCTATCTTCATTCCTCACAATCAGCAATTCCTCTCATTCTCCATTTAGATTTAATCAATTTTCTAATCAATTTTTTGGACCGTTGTGTACAAATTTAGATTTAATCAATCTTTTAATTACAATTAATTAAATCAATTTTTTAATTACCTTTCATTATACCATTTTTAAATGAGTATTATTATTTTATAATTTACCATATGTTACTTGTTTTTTTTACCATTGTGTTCAAATTTAGATTTAACCAATCTTTTAATTACTATTAATTAAACCAATCTTTTAATTACCCTTCATTATACCATCTTTTAAATCAATATTACTATTATTTTATAATTTAAGATATCTTTTAAAACTAAGATTTTTAAAACTAGTCAATATACAGTTGTCCATAACTTTCCATTTTTATATCTGCAAGGTTGTAGTGGTTTTTGACATTTCAGTGCTTGGGTGACGGTTATTGATTGGAATATATTTAATATTCAATATTAATATTGTAAATGCTCGTCTTGTTATTGTTATTGTTATTAGTAATATATATATATATATATATATATATATATATATATATATATATATATATATATATAATTTAAAATCATGATAATCAAAAAATTTAAATATATTTAAAATTTATGTAATATTTTTAAATTAATTTATATATACATATATAATTATTTTTTAAAATAGTTATTTTTTTACATATAAAATAATGAGAACCAAATATTATTATTGGTAGCAAACATATATCATTAATATTATTTTTATTAGATATGTCAAGTTTAGTAGTAGAGGAAGACTTTTTTTTAAACATGACTAGAGAATCAAAAGTGTCATTCCTCTCTATGTATTTTTAAATGGACAACAATTGTTTATACATGCCTTTGGCAATTTAGTAAATTCGTCTAATTAAAATAGATACTTGTAAGAGTTAATAGTATGCTAACAAATATTTGTGTTGATAGATTTTAATATTTTTTTCTTCGTAATCTATTATTGATGCAATTTTTATATTTAAATTTTTGTTTGTAATTAATTTGTCAATAATGTAAGAGCTAATACCAAACTAACAAATATTTGCATTGATATTTTTTTAGATCATTTTCTTTGTAATCTATTATTGATGTAAGTATTATATTTTTAAGTTTTGTTTGTAATTAATTTGTCAATCATGTAAGAGTTAATATTAAGCTAACAAATAGTTGCATTGATATATTTTTAGATCTTTTTCTTTGTAATCTATTATTGATGTAATTTTTATATTTAAAGTTTTTTTTGTAATCAATTTGTCAATTATGTCAAATTTTTGGTAAAAATTGACTTTTTTTTTTTTTTTCCCCTTGAAGTTTACATTGAGTAAAGGTTGAATATCTCTCAAAGAAAAAAAATAGAGGATGTCTTGAAGGAAGATATTTTGGGGAGAGCACATTGATAAAATTATGAATACATTCCTAAAAGTGAGAGTCTAAGATGACTCTATTTGAAAAAATGTAAGCTTCCAAAGAATGTCTTGTACGAATAACATGAGCATGGAAATCTAACTCACAATGAGAAAAGGATGAGTATCTTGACTCATAGACATCAAATATAGATCTTAATTAATTTAACAAACAATGTTTTTTAATTAATTAATTTATTTCACCATACATATTTATAAAACCATAATAATAACATAAAAACTTCCACATAACTATAATTTTTCCAATGGATTTAGAAGAATGTGTATGCTTATGATGTTGAGTGCCTTATAGGAAAATAATAGCAATCTTGTTCTTTATGTAGTTCACCTTCATATTACAATTCTACATGTAGGAACAAACTCGCACCATAATCGAACGTAGATCTTCTCCAAACCATTCTTGCCTACTGGTAAGGTTGAAATAATATTCATTTTATCAAGTAATTACAAACTACCCTTCCATGTGTATCTTGCTAGCTTGCTTTCTTACATTGTAAACCATTACCCCTATGCAAATTGTACCTCTTGATGTGAGTTGTCACAAGGAAGATAGCTAATTTATATTGAATGAATTCCACTTCATACTTGGTCATCCATCCATTCTTTGTAGCTATAATCTTTCTTCATGCATTGGTTTGTGATTGTTTACAACTAACTATCCATTTTTACTAGTTTTCATCTTGGCCCATGCATTATCTTACGATTGTTTTATAGCTACTCATACTTATAAATCCCACCCTAAAACTAGCTTTCTTAAAAAAAAACCACTTTGTTTCCAATCAACCAAGTTCATTTTCACTCATAAAAAATGCAAGGGAACATCAACTACCCTTATATCACTAGCAACATGGCGATCCCCATCACACATAGAGTTAAAATAAAAAAAATCGAAAGTCCCTTCAAAACCACTTAATACTGATTTTTTTAGAAACCAATAGAGAAGTAGGATTCGCTATACATATCTAAGTGGGTGTTTCTTATATTGGATCAAAAACTTGTATTTCCATATTATATATTCTTGCAGTGGATCTCTTGAGAGGCAATCGATTTTGTGTTGTCGCACGTTATGAATGCATGTGCATTGCAGAAATGACATGATGACAAGTATAGTGAAATCATGCATCACTAGAAGTAATTTGGATAACCACTTGCAACGAAGGATGTTTCTCCATTTCTCTACCACATTTAATATATAGAATTTTCGTGGCTCAAATGAATTCTATGCAACAGAGATATCCAAGGTAAAATTTATCTCTTAACCCAAAGTTTGGAATTTGAATCCGTTGAAAAGTACAAATAAATACATAGTGGTACTCAAGTTCAATAATTTTTTTACATTAAAGGAATTGTGGGTCATTTTCAAGAAAATTGATCAATTTAAGAATACAAGATCTGAGGGTCACATGGCATGGGAAATAAATATAGTTCCAAACTTATGTAAAATATGTAAGCATAGCGGTGCATATCGTTCATCCTAATTAGTTAACGTTTGCTTAAATAATTAGTGTTGAATTGGCATTGGTAATGGAACATCTGTCATATTGATAAAATAATAAAATAATGATATGAGCAATGGGCATGCTACTCAAATTGCTTGAACATTATTTAGTGATATGTAACCTATGTGATGAAGGGTCACGAGAATCTCAAAC